>MKEJ01048017.1:0-13783 GCA_001753735.1 Embelia ribes | reverse complement strand
ATTATTAAATATATACACACACACACACACACACACAAATATAAATATAAATAATATAAATATTACATATTTTCAAATATATATATACAAATATATATATCTATATAGACATATAAAATATGTATATATATGTAAGTATTATATATATAAATAAATATGTTTATAAATATAAATATTATATATATTATATGTATTATATAGATAACTGTATTTTAGATAATTTGCTGCATGAATAAATTGTATTTTAGATAACTATATTTTAAATAATCTATTGTAGGGAGTAGTGAAATAAACAATCTGTAAAATAGATAATCTGTATAGACAAATTGGTGCAAGTACTCTAACACCTAAATATTCTTCGTCAACTAACTCGAACAAATTCATTAGCTTGTATAATTTTTAGTGAATGAATTTATGTATAATTTTTTTATATACATATACGTATACATATAAAATCTCTATCCAAAGTAAAATATTATCTTCCATGATGATAACCCCGTTCAACAGTATCCCCAAATCAAGGGGGGCGGATTTGGATCCCTTCACAACAACAATAACAACTAATATATAATTATATGTGATGATGATCATAACCCAATTAATAAAATACAAAAAAGGTAGGCAATGTGTTTATGTAATTAACCACAAAAAAGGTAGTAATTTAAAAATATATTAACTTTTAAAATATATTATTAAATGATGCAATATGAGATAAAATATATTATTTTACATACTAAAAAAATAAATAGTATTTTTTAATATTTAAAAAATTATTTTAGACAACCACTTGATAATATCACCAAACTTTTGGTGAGCTAAAATAAAGCAAGAATCTTGTTTAAGAAATCTGCAAATGCTCTTACTCCGATTAAGAAAGGAGTATTGAAAAATAACGTAAAATAATGAAAATTATGTAAAATAATAAAAATAATCCCAAAAAACCTTAAAAAAAAAGGAAAAGAAAAAGAAGTCTACATCATCGTCATTACAACGGCTGGTAGCAGAAAACCAAATCCCAAACCCTCTACTTAAATCTCCATCATACACTGCCCTCCGGCTTGGGTCCGAGAGCATCCCGTAGGCCTCTCGGACCCTAACAAACCGCTCCGTGTACTCCTCCACCCGACCCGGCGGGCTCACGTCCGGGTGGTACCTTCGCGCCATCTCCCTGTACGCCCGCTTTATCTCTCGCAATGTCCCGTCGGAAGGTACCCCCAGCACGTCGTAGAGGGTCGGTTCCGGCGCATCCACGGACCTGGAGTTGGCTCCGGCGGCGGACAGGAGTGTTCGGGAGGGTGACACGTGGGAAGGGGAGTGGGGGACAGGGGAGCTTCAAGTGGATGGAGATGGAGGACATGTTTGTATCTATTTCTGTTTCTGTTTCTATATCTATATTTATAATAATTTAGATAGATAGAATTGGAATATGGAAACAGCAGTCCGATGGAGCTATATATCCTGTATAATGGAGAAAACAACTACAATCCGAATTATTTACAATTTACTAGTAAAAATATATACAATATTATAGTGATGCGTATAGTAACGTGCTCTCACTTTTATTTGTTGCATCTCATCACCCATATGCTTTCTTCCCTCTTTGACCTACTGACAAGTCAAATATCGAGACACAAATAGAGCATATCGGCCACTAATAAGTGCAACTCATACTATGATATATCTTATTTCCACCCGGATGTACAACCAACCGTGACTGATGTAACTCCCGTAGTACCTCTTTCCTCATGAACTTCGGTACATACAATCAACCCCGATATCTCAACTCCCCATGGTCTCTGACTATCCAAACTCGGAACTCTCCACTATGAGCTCTTGTAATGAACTTTTGTGATCGTACGCTATCTCGCTGAGATTCGATAACTCTGTCAACTAATTCTGACTGTACAACTAACGTGCTCAATAAGATCGGGATCCCCACTGCAATAGTCTCATCATCAAGGAATTCCAGCCCGAACTCCCCAAATGTCTTCATTGCATCCCATTCGTCATATATGAGACAAGCTAAAGTATACCGAGTCTTACGACTCAATGCATCTGCTACAGCATTTGCGTTTCCCGAATGATATTGAATATCGAAATTATACTATTCCAGATACTCTATCCACAGTCGTTGTCTCATATTCAGATCTCGTTCTATAAATATATATTTGAGGCTCTTATGATTAGAGAAAACCTCAAACTTCTCCCCATAGAGATAATGTCTCCAAATCTTCAGTGCGAAGGCAACTACTCCCAACTCTAAAGCAAGTGTCAGATAGTTTTGCTCATATATCTTCAATTGTCTCAAAGTATATGCAATTACCCTCTCAGCCTCCATCAAAACACAACCCATGCATTCTTTCGAAATATCACAGTACACAGTATAATCCACTCCCCCTTTCGAAACATAAAAATTTCACGCACTTGAAAACTTGGGAGTATCTGATTTTGAAAAATAAAAATAAAAATTATCTTAAAGAAAATATTTTACCAAAAAATATATATTATAAAGTATCAAATCTTATAGTAGTATTATACAAAATATTTTTCAGATAATCCATGCATCGCACGATTTTCACACTAGTATATATATACATAATGCATACTAAAAATCATACTTACTTTTCTAATTTCCTAAGGGCAGACTCGTAATTACAATAGATTAGTGCTCATTAAATAAATAAATTGAGTCTGAATAATTCATGACTCATTCATTAAATGCTCAAGCTCGTTTTTTAAAATATTTAACGCTACAATCCCGATATGAATTATTACCAAATTCTATTTATCTCTCTACATGTACTTTGGTAGTATGAATACAAAAAATATAAAAATTTTAAATGTACAAGTAATATAAAAATTACTACATACGTCCATTCATCATAGTAAGGGTGTTCATCAAATCGCTCTATCCAATCCGAACCGCAAGCAAACCGAACCAAAGCGATTGACAATTGTTTGGTTTGGTTTGGTTTACAAAATACCAAATTGGACATGAGAGATTTTGTTTCAAATTTTAAGAAAAAATCGAACCATTAATACTTAAAGTTATAAAATAATTATATCTTTTAATAGATATACAAAAGAAAGTGATCCTAATAAGTATTTACTCATCCCATTATTCCATGATTTTATTTGGCTTTTACTTGCAACTCTCCTTTGTCTTTTTCTTTCCCTTCTAAATTTAGTTTTAGTTGATTAATGAAGTATTTCAATATTCTAAATTATTTTCAAAAAATTACCATGGATAAATATGCAACTTACATATTATACATATAAACATATGTTGCCCTAAGGTATTAAAATTAAAACAAATTATTTTTTATGATTACAAAATTATGAAAAATATATAATTTTTGTCTTATTCTTTTACTAACAATTTTAGTAAGTATGTACTAGATTTAAGCCCTTCAAAAAGAATTAAGTGTGGAAGGGATCCAAAAGATTGAGTCAAGGTAATTTAAAAGAGAGATTTTTTGTCTGTCCGATGGCTTGAGCCAACGGACAACCCGATAGACAACTATGTCCCGGGTTCTTCCTTTGAGCCAAAAAGTTGAAATATTTCTAAGTTTTTCTCTGTATCCGACGGGTGCCCGATAGGTAGCCCACCGATGGATAACAGTTGGACTCACTACTCAAGGTCATCGGACAGCTCCAGACAAGGTAATTTTCAGCTTTTCACTTTTACAGCCTTGTGTCGGATTCTTCAATGGATAACAAGTAACCTCATCAATATGCTTGTCTTCTCAAATATGATAATTTACTATCATTACACTCCATTTATGATATACAAGAAAGCATTTTCAAGCGTGAGAAAATATAAGCCAAAGGCCTAAAGCCCAAAGCCCAAAGCTCAAAGTTCCGTTTAAATTGTTCTTATACTTGTATAAATTTTTTATATCAATTTGTAAGGGTTTTATTGAGTAAGATTTTCATATTAGACTTTGTGATAATATTCGAAAGTGGTTTATAAATTTCCGGTTTCTTTTCTTGAGTGAGTTTTTAGGTAGTTTGAGAGTAATTGTGCTCGTGTTGTGAGTACAAAATTGAAATAGGAAACTCGGATAGCTTACGAGTTTAGGTTGCAAATAGTACCCAATAAACTACTTGGTTTCGTTTACAGTTAGGATCCGGAAGTCTAATTGGTCCTTTAGGGTGTAAAATTTTACATTTTATTCTAAAAGGAAATCAAGACGAACAAACTTAAAGAATGAACGTATGTATCATACCGATTCATTGTCGAAAAGGACTATTGCCGAACCAATATACATCGCGATGCCATATTTATTTCTCGCACTTTATTTTCAGTATTTTTCTTATTATTATCACTTACTTATTTATCATACATATCACAAAACATTTTCAAAAAAGATGAAATTTTTTTTTACTCAATAAGTTTTTTAAAAAAAAATTATCCAACCCCCCTCTTGGTTTGCCATTTGGTTCAACAATATAGTACATACATGTTATATTAGAAGCTCCACATTCTGTATGTATTGCTAATTTTTTTTAATCTTCAAACTACCAAATCTCTAAAATCGGACCATTAAGTATTGATTTAGTCTGGTTTGGTTTTGCTTTTCGATTTTTTCTAAACCAAATCAAATAGAAACGCTAATTAGTCATTGATTTGTTTTAAATTTTCATCATAAACTGCCCAAATCGAATCGTGAATACCCTATATCATTGTATACGTGGGAGAGAAGTTATGTATACATAATAAAGAGATTATACAATCGGAGTTTTATATAACAACATAATATTCTTTCTTTTACATGTCAATTAATGAGTGAATATATGCAAAAAAAAATTCCATACTTGTATATATAAAATTTGGATTAAGAAAGAAATATGCCCTGTGCTTGTTGGATGGGAAAATGAGTACGGTATTAGTTGAGCTATATAGGTAAAAATAAGATATTTTTGGTTAATTATATCTCCTCTGTCCTATTAATAGAGTTTATTTACTTTTTTCATACTGATTAACAAAATCCAATTAAAATAGGAACAACGACGTGGATACAAACAAATATGTTAAATTTTGTAAATTGATTTAACATCTAAGAAATAAATAACACGTTAGTAAAATTTTTGTACATTTTTGCATGTACTCATATTATTATGCTTAAAATAGTTGCAAGAAAAAAAATTTCAATTATTTTCTTTAACACGCCCTTCAAATGGAATTTCTTTCTTTCATATCTTTTTTTTTTCCATTTAACATTGATTTTGCGGTCAAATGGAATTTTATTACTATATTTCATATCATCCTATTGCCAACCAATAGTGCGAGTTATTTTACAAAAATAATTGTTCTTTGGAAATAATCCCAAATGGTTGCGCAATTGAAAATAATTTAAAACAATAATATAATTTGTTGTCATTTTTAATTTATGAAATATTAGAAACTCTGAGTTGCTGATATTTCTATATATCGTACTAATAAAAGGCCACAAAAGAAGACATTGCTCGAGGCTCGATCGAGTACATCTTGTTTATTTCTTTCTCACGTATATCTAATTTTATAATGAAATATAGGAGAATGATTATATATATATATATATATATATATATATATATATATATTAAAATTAATAGCATATTTTCTACTCATGAAATCTCTCAATCCATATAGAAATAAATCCCATGTTTGTTGGGTAGGAAGAGTGGTAAACTAAAGAGGCTATCTTTTTAGACCTTGAGGTGAGTTAATTATTGGCAAAAGGAAATCTTTACAAAAAAAAAACAAAAATATATTGGCAAATGGAAGGAACTTCTAACTAAGTTATCAGGTCACGGAGCATGAGTGTGAGAGCATTCGGCCAATAATTTAAAAAATAATGAGAGCGAGAGCAAAAATAAAAGCGAGAACAAAAACGAAGATCAGAAATAACGTCACCTGTACAGAATTGTTGGTATTTGTAAGGTGGCTATACCATATTAGGCACAATTTAATACTGTAGTATAAATAGGATTGAAATTTATAGCATGGGAATTATTTAGGGAGTGATGGCTTCTTATATTGGTGAGATATTTAGTTTTCAAAATCTAATGTGCAATGTTTTTTTTGTAGCTTAAGTATTTGTCAAGAAAACTTTATTTGGAAACAGGTTCTGTAAAATAATTTTCGTGTTGATAAGAATAAATCAGCAGATACAAAATTATATTTATTATGTTTCATAGTAAAAAGAATAAAAGGACAATAATTGGGGATATTTTACAATAAATAAGAAAAACAGAGAAAAGGTAAAATAAAATACGTTGAAGCACAGCACCTCGAAAATTGGTTTCACGTTTAATTTTAAATAATTAATTAAAAATAAAAAATAGAAGAAGAGTTTTTCATAATTTTCTGGGGGAAATTTCAAATTATGAATTTGAGTAAGAAATTAAAAATACGAAACAAGCTTTAAACTTTTAAAAACTTAAAGCTAAAATTAAGTTTGTTAGTGTTAGCATTAATTACGGTAAACATAATAATCTATTTAATTCACATCCATAAGAGGTAATAGAAATACGCCTGCAGCGGAAAATATTAGATGAATTGAACGTCTTGAATTATGAGCCCACGAACACGATCTGATTTGCTTCCCACGCGATATACGACTACCAGAATCGTCTACTATTTTGCACACCTTACAAGTCTATAGGATTTTTTATGGTGCCCTAAGAAAAAATCAGGGGAGAGATTTTGTGTATCTATATTTAATCTATATGAAACGAATAATGGGGAGATATGGACAATCTTTATACTACTTAAAATATGATTATATACTATATTTAAATTATCCAAGTCAATATTAGAATATCTCTATATTTATCACATAGATAAATTATATATATAAAAATTAACATATTGATCTATTTTGCCATTTAGACGCACCATGATACAACATAACTAAATTTCTGCCACACAAGACAACGAATAGATAAATACCAAAAAAAGAATAAATCAAAAACATCATCATATGGGAAGGAAAAAGTTATACGTCAGTTGTGATGCCAATTAAGGGTATCCCATGTTGTACTTTTTATACTCAAAATTTTCTTATTTTTTGCTACTAATTGAATTGGCATTTTGGTGTTTAATTTTAAACTGAGTTTTTTTTACCTGCTGCGTCAATACAAAAAGTCAAGAACTTTTTTTCACACTCTTAAAAAAGTTACCTGTTCATTTAAAAATTGCAACTAAGCAGACCTAAGTCTCTTTATTTTTTGCGTGCGTGTATTTTGACTGTGCTCATGTACTAAGGAGTATAAAATTTTTTGAGGGTGGCTAGAATTTAAAAGCTGAGACTTTCTCCTTATCTCCTATGCAAAATCCGAATATGCTTTTAGTTATTATTTATATATATATATATATATAATAATAATAATAATAATAATAAAATAATTGTGCAGTATTGCTCCAAAAGCCCTAGGCGGAGATTCCAGTGGAATATTTTAATATTGAGAATTCATCATTACTAAATTAATGCAATTGAATTTTACAATACCCAAGGCCCTTAAACAATAGAAGCCCAGGCTGGATGAGAATAACTCTCCATTCCTTTCTAAATTATTTATTTACCTATCGCAAGAGCACAAAAAACATCTGGTGCCCCATGTGAAATATCTGTCTCTAATTGTACTCAACTTCTTGTAAAACTTGTAAGTATTAAGTACTGATACACTTTAAATCTAAGAATAATTTTTATCTCTCTCTCTCTCTCTCTCTCTCTTTTTGTCTAAGTGATCAATAACATGCTTTTGAGGATAATATTTTGTTGCCATCCCTCATTATAAAATTACCCACTGATTGTAATTTTGTTAATAAAATAAATTTTAATCACTACAATTACTACTTTCACATAATATATTTTCTAGCTAATTAGCAACTTCATTGTGAGAATTATCGTAGATAAGATAAAAAGAAAATTACTTTAAGTATTTTTATTTCTGTGATTTGTATGATATTTATTTTTTGTAAATAAATGTTTCATTTAATAAAATTCTCCAAGCAAAAACGATATTTTCTTTTTGGTTCATAATACTTATTTTGAACCCTATCAGGACAAACTAGCGATATAACGATATCTACTTTAATTTCATTATATATAGTATAAAATAATGAATGCTTATTGTGATTATATAAATTTACTCTGTGAAAGGACAAAATTTTGAATTAAAACCTTTTCCACATAGGGAAACATAAAAATGTCTGGAAAGAGTTTATTAGATAGTCCCTTAAAGAAATTCAAATAACTAATCCAATGTCGGAATGTACGTTTTTTTGTTGTTTGCCAAGCCAAAGTATTTGACATTCTTTACATGTATTTAATTTCTCTAACTAGTATATATTACAGCACTTGTTAATAAAATTAATTTTTGATTTTACAGATGCTAGTTGGTTGGGAGAAATTTTTTTTAGAGGGGAAATATATCTACAGTTCTAACACTTGAATATAGCATCCTCGTGCAAAAATGTTTTTCATCTAATTTAGTACATGATACATCAACTGGTCCAATTAGTTTTTTAATTCAAAGTTTTGGTAATGTTAGCTATAATGAAATTACAAGATTTATGTGCAAAGGCTTTCCTATTATAGGTTATACATGTTGGATGTTCTGATATTATTTTCTTTAAAAATAATAGTAAGTAAATTCTACATCATGATGAGTTATAAATTGAAAGATTAAATTACGAAAAAGAAAAGGGTCACTAGCATAAAACAGCAAAATCACAAACGAGCAGGGCATGGATATCCCATTAGACAGCTAGGCGGCCACCTCAGGCTCCGAACTTTTTAGTAATTTTAGGAGTGGCAATTCTGAAAATTTTTACACTAATTGAAAATATATTTTTAAAAGTAACTATTTTTATCACAAACATGTATTAGGGTGGAAAGGCCCCCATTTATTGGGTCTAATAAAACTTATTTAAGTATTATTATTCATTAAAAATTACAATAAAATGTTGTTTTAGTTTTTTTCTTCTCTGTATCCCTCTCTAATTCTACTCTCTCCCATGGCTACTATGACCTAAAAGATTTTGCCTTTCATCAACTAGAAAAAACCTCAGTGTTAAGACTATTGAATAAGTTTTTTTTTTTTTTTAATAGAATGCCCTTGATGAAAGTGTCGCCTATAGCCCCCAGTTTCTCTTATCCAGTTCTGCAAATGTGTTTTCATACAAAATGGATGATCAAACATAAAAACCTTTTTCCTCATTAGCTTCACATCCGGATTAATATACAATTTGTTTACGAATAGAAATAGAAAAAAGGAATATTTATTTGTAGAACTTTTCTTGGTTGTGTTTTTATTCATGTGTAGGGTCATCTTCTTTTATTCTTCTTTCCTTCATGTGTGTTTTCAGGCCAATATGAAAGTAAGTTTTTTCATAACAGAAATATGGAGACAATCTAGATGGTTGAAATTTAAGGGAGAAGCTTTGTGATTGAGAAACCTAAGTTTTACACCGGTGTAGACGAGGTCTTTGTCAAACCCTAAACAAAATTCTCACCATTAATGCAAATGTAAATTATAAAGATGCAGAGGACTTAAAAAGAAGTCATGAAGTCGCATAGTGTAATTTCAATAAAATTCTCTAACTTTGATGAAAACACCAGTTTTCAGTCATTACTTGTGTTTAAATATATTGTTTTTGGAAGGGACATGGAAACCGAGAAATAAAAAATAAACCAACACCTCACTTGAGTCAGAAGAAAACCGTGGTCAAAGCTATCGGAAAAAAAAAACAAAGGAAACTCGAATCCCTCCATGAAAAAAGGAAGAAAGAAAAACAAGAATATATTTGAAAAAGCCTTGCATCATCTGGAACACCTAACGTTTTAAGATGCAGCAGCCCATATATCGTGTATTTGGAACTCATCCAAAATCCTAACGGGAGTAAATTACGAAAACGGTTTTGCCTCCTTGCTTCACCGGAAGAATGTTTTGTTAATTTGCAAATAAATAAATAATCAAGGATATCATGGGATAGCCATATATTATGGTTGTTGCTTGAATTTTGATTTCCAATTTAACTCATATGCTTAAAATACATCATTGTCTACCAAATATTCCTTAAATTTTGGCTTTAAAATATACAAACGTTACATAAAAATGGAATCAGAATGTGTATAACATATTAAAGATTTTGAGTAGTTTATTTAAATAGTAATTAGATTCTAGAGTCGGAGTAAATTTCGTGTCACTTTATCTGTAAAACGACTTTTAGTGAATTGTGCTTTGGATGATTTTCCAATGCGTGGGGTGTAAGCGTGTTTGAAGCACCCGGATAGAGCATTCCAATATTGAATCGAAAGAAGTCCTTTTCATCTTCTTTGACTAAAATCCTTCTCGATCACCACCTTGATGAGAATTGTATCCTCCACGTTAAGAATCTTTGTATTTTGTCTTTACATTTATTTGTTTTTTAGGAAATTATTTACATTTATTTGTTAGTGCATAGAATGAAAGCCTTTATCAAATTATTTTCTGTCGTAATTAATTTACTATTGCATGATTTTGATTGATGATTTTTAAATTAATTTTAGGTTTAATTAGTTGTGATTGAGTAATATTTTTGGTCGGTCATAGAAAATTGAATATAAGGTTTACAAATTATATTTCTACATTAAAAAAAAAAAGAAGCAAGCAGTGGCGTTGCAAATCTTACAGAAGGAAATTGACAGATTTAGAAGTTATCTACAAATTAATAGCATATTGACTAATGTATGAATGATCTACACAGCAAAATATCATCAATATGAGCAATATTTAAGTAGACTCAATCTACCACATATCATAGAGAATGTCAATTAGAGTTCGTTTATTATGAATTATCAGCACTCAAAATTATCAAAAATATTATTTTTGCCTTTTTGTAACAGTGGAATATTGATCACATGATTAGTCTAGTCCAGTAGATTTGCCCTACCTATGAAAATAGTTCTATTCTATCTTAGATTTTGCTTATATCCCGCCATATTTCATGTTACACAAAATTGACACTAGAAAGTAGGTAAACCCTAGTAGTCAGATATAACTAGGGTTAGGGTTTGAGGGTCTCATTATTTATTAATTTGTCTTCATTCTTAATTTATTCGACTAAGTTGACGGAGATTTAAGTTATAAATTGAATTAATCCAACAAACAAAGCAACAAACAAACGACGCGTAGTTAGCGCTTGTGGGTCATGATTCAATAATACTCAGAATGATTAATTTAAAATGGTAGTGTGAATACTTAAATAAATAGATTCTACTTAGTTGTTCACATTTTTGGAAGGATTGGGAAGAAGTGAAAAAACAAATATTGAGGATAATAAAAAAATGGGTGGATTTATATGAGACAATATCACTGAAAAAGATCTCTGATGATGATCGAAAGAGTACAAGCGAAAAAGGAATCGGTGTAGTGATGCATCTGACTCTATCTTGGGTTGAAAAAACCACCGTGAGCATTATATAGGTTTTAGAGTATAAAGAATGTCAGTTGGTACTGAATGGGAAAAGGTGCTCACTCTTTTCAATAAATCAATACAATAAATATTTTTTATTATGATGTACATAAATTTTTTTTCTTGCCTAATTATTGTGTTGAGGATATATTTGCTATAAATTTAGGATGATTTGTTGTAGCTATTTTCATTTAAAAAATATATAGTAAGTTGCTCTCAATTTGTAATAATTTGTCCTAAAAATACAATTATTAATATAAATTATAAGAAAAAAAAATCTTATACTAAGAGGAATTCCGTATCCAAAAAGTACCCTGGTTGAATATTGCAAATTTTTTTATGTAATTAGGGTTGAAATCAAGCGTAACGGTTGGTGACTAGTTTTGCGTGTGAGACTGAAACTAGTATTGGATTATAGCATGGTTTAACATTATCAACTGATTTATCATGCTCCTCGTAATAGTTATACCGTCACAACATTTTGGATAACTATTTTCATCTCGTCCTTCTAATAGATGAAGTGATGAACATATTATGTTAAGGAACTTGTGTTTTTGCCAGTGCAAATTATAAGGAATCTAATCTTCTCCAAGCTCAAAAGAGAACTTACTAATGAAGGGTTCTAGCAACAATATCTAATGGCACTCCCTTTCCGATTTGTCCTTATGAAAAAAATGTTAAGTTCATTCTATTTCTTCAAGACCAAATTCATTTGTATTAATCGGGGCCTAAAAGATGTTCCTACTCACTAGTTTAGCTAGCTTTGGTGTGCCGTGAATGCACAAATGATAATTACCTAAATAAAATTAAATATCTGCATACAATTGCAATAAATGCTTGGCAATAGAATTGAGACAATTCTCAACTTGAATAAAAATTTCTAGCATTAAAAAATATAACCACATATGAAAACAAGTATTTAACCATTATCTTTTTGAATTTTATAGGAAATGTCACACCAAGAAAAATCAACAGAGAAAGTGCGAGAGAGCAATTCGTCCTGATAATGAACTAGGAGAGGGCTTGGGCTTTTACATTGAAGGGATACGACGAAATTCAAGAAAAAAGAAAAAGACACAATTGCTCAAAAAAGAAGAACAAGAAAAAAAGGGTTATATAAGCACAAAGTTATAGCTTGCTCATTTAATTTTCTTGTGGCTCATCCCCAAGTTAAGCTCAAGATCCAACTCCTCGATAGAAGTAGAGCTTAATTCCAGTACTTCAGATTGAACATCAAACCTATCAGAAGATGAATTTGATTTTGAAAATGATGATAATGACGTGGATTCAACTTTCTGCCTCTTGCAATAGATATTCTCCCCTGTTTCGCCTTCACAAGAATTTGAACGTTTTCGATGAACAGCCAAATTCAAGCTTATTGACAAATCCGTTTTCACATAATCCTCCTTTGCAATAGTATTTTCAGACCCTAATAATTTTTCACTTTTCTCTTCCTTATTTTCATCCAATAAATGAAGAAAATTAGTTTGAGCTACCAAGTTTGATCTTGTTGGAATAGGAAATATTGAGGAGCTTTTTTGAAGCCCTTCCACTATAGAAGAAGAGAAAAGCGGGAAAGAAGACTTCTCAATAACCCTAAATCGCGATGAGTCGGAATTAGGGTTAGGGTTACAAAATTGATGTGGGTATGGAAGATCCAACGGTGAAGAGTGATTCGGGAGATGATCTTTTTGAAGAAGTACTTGCTCATGATCAAGGGAATCTTGGGATTGCTTTAACCTAGCCCTATCCCTCCTATGGACATTCATGTGACCACCTAGGGCTTGAGCTGACCTAAATTCTCTCCTACAAAAGCTACAGGTGTAAGATCTCGGGGGCCAAACACACCCTCCGAGTGATCCGGCCGCTGCATCTACGGCAAAAGCTTGCTCTTCCCATGAATCTCCGTACAAGCTTTGTGTTGGCTTAGACCACATCCAATACCTAGCTTGCTCCATAGAACTAAGCCAATAATATAAGGAAAAGAAGAAGGAGAAATATGAAAAAAGTAAGATTTCAAATGTTTGTGTTTTGGGGATGTAGAGAAGGGTTTAGCTAGTAGATGAGAATGAGATGAGTGTAGGTGGTGGATGAGCAGTCCATATCCAAGTTGGAGTAAATAAAAGCTAGAGAGAAGAGAGAGAGAGAGAGAGGGAGGGAGATTTGAGGGTTTTTTAGATGACAAATGTGTCATTCTTCCTAACTTAAGGATGGTGTGGAAGGTAAAGTGGTGGGACTCAAATTTGGCGTTTCTTGTGTAGCTACCATGTTTGGCTTTTTAGTTGGCTCTCAGTACAGTCAATGTAGTTTTACTTTTCTTTTTCTTCTGTCTCCTCC
>MKEJ01048003.1:0-13278 GCA_001753735.1 Embelia ribes | reverse complement strand
GGTCCGGAGTTTGGCTCAGGACTCGATTGCTAGACTGTGGAGCTACTTGCGGGGGTATATTTTGTAGTTTTAGGCTATTTTTGTATCAGACATGATGATTGTATATGTTGGATTTAGTAGCGCAACTCTGATTTAGCGATGATGTTGTACGAAAGTATAGGTATGTTCTGGCTCTTGTATGCGAGACGGAGAACATACTTATACCTTCGTTATTATTATTATTATTTTGTCAAGCCTACAGCTTGAAGTTGTATACGTAAACAGGTGGTTAACAGTTATTCGTACTGGAGCTGTATGTTTATGTATATATAGGTTTTGGAGACTTTATTCGGGAGACATATTATGTATGTTTATGGCAGGATGAATGCGTAATCGGGAAATAGGTTGTATTAATTATTATATTTCTGTTCTTTTATCTCACGTCCCCGGGTCACGGATTTCGGGGGCGTGACAAAGCCCCTCTCATGTCAATGACATAAGAAAGAAGAACCAAATTTAAGGACCACATACTGATGTCTAATTATATTATGGAGCTGGGTAAATTTTCCATTCCATACATAGAAAGCTTTGAAATGCAAAGCATCATCACTCTACTACCACAAATATTCCATTCCATTAATAGGAAGTTTTAAAATATTAGGCATTATCACTGCTAAGTAACTACCATGTGCATCAAAAAGAGAAGCAAATACTCACAAGCCGAGAGTATCAAAAAGAGAACCAAAAGGCAATCTCACAAGTGGACCACTATGTGCATTCCCTTCAACATCAACGCGATCAACTACAAGCAAGAAAAATTAGATTATTAAGCACCAGATAATAGCGCCATCACAATTCAATCATCACAATGCAGATAACCTTACATTCAATATCCCTAGCACTTTCTAAAGCCTTGCAAAAAGGATTTTCAGAAAAATAAGTATTTTCTTTGACTGTAAAATCTGAAGCTGAGTGGTCAATACTTTCATCTTTTTGAAACTCCTCCAGAACACAGTTTCTATAATGTATGAGAATAAGCAGCAGGTGAAGACTGCTTTCTGCCAATGGGCTTCTAGTTGCTTCATTACTTGAGCTGATCAGGTAATTAAATGGCAATAGCATGAAACTTGCTGCAAACAGCCACAAAAATTGGAAAGTTGTTTAAATTAAATAAGTCACATAGAAAACTAAAGAAAAGAAAAGTTCCAAAGACGCAAGGCATGGAACAATCTAAAACAATAAAAACTTGTCTTCATTGTAAAAAATAACATACAGATATCTCCAGATAGAGTATTCTGAAGACGGCATAAAAAATGCAGAGCATACAAATGGAGTGAAAGACAGAGAAAAGACAAATATTTAAAAGAATCACATCAGACTGTAAATGTGAAGGAATAGACTTTGTTCTCCTTTTATTCCTTTTCTTTTAGTCCGTTTTATTTGGAAGTATCCACTGTGACCCTAACTGAGCTAGTCAATACCAACATACAGTAACAAGAAGGTCCGATGCATGCCCTTCACCTTTTGAAGATATTAACACAGGAGACCCCACATATAGGTACATAGACAAATTTTAAAGAAAAACTAGCCTTACAACCATCTGGGTAACCGAACATAAGTGCTCAACCTAAAATGAACTCAAAAGTTCCCCAGATATGAATCTCCAATGTAAAATAAGAATAGAATTATGGCAAAGGTCAGTGTTCATATATACTCATACCAGCTACATAGCCAACTCTCTGTAAAGCATTTGGTGCATTTCCCTTTGAAAACATCTCATTAGATGCCGTATTCAACGCAAAACGGGGTCGCGTGATGTAATTAATCAGCAATTTTCGAACAACTAAAGATACCAAAGAGCTTTCCTGTCAGTGAAAAGCAAAATTTTTAATCTGGAAAAGGTAGCCAGATAGCTGCAGGTTTATAAACCTTGGAGAACTCATAACTTTCTCACCTGAACCATTGCTGCATCGATAAATGGATGAACGTCTTTTGGACCTGGTGATGGCCCAGAAAGAAGTTGAGTAGACATGGCCACAAGCATGAAGTTTAGCAGTTCATGGTGTAACGGATATGTATTGGAACTTAACAAGAAATAATAAACAAAGAGTAAATAAAACAAATTCAGTGAAATAATATCAAGATAGAAATAGCGGTAACAACTCGGTGGAAAAAACCGCAAATATACCTTACTTCTACATTGCCAATAAAACTCAGCACACTATTCATAACTTGATTTCCAATGTATTGATCTGCAAGTAAAAACTCATATTTAGTGAAGTGTGGGAAAATAAAAGCACATATGAAAAACATAAACAACAATGGCTAGGAGCTTGCAGCTTGATTGTTCATAATTCCGTCAGCTTTAATACTTGATTAGTTGATTATGTCAGGGTGTGTGAATGTATGTGTATATATATTTATTCACTGATGTACACAAAAGAATTGCGTACCACTCAAGATTACAGAGTCGGATTCAAATTTTAAAGTCCGGTCTTTTGCACTCCACAAAAAACTGCTGCGGGTAAGCTATGTTCAAGCAAGCGTAACTATTTGTACCAAAAGGTCACCATTGAGAACAGAACAACAATCATCATAACTCTTCACACCTTGTTTTAAATAATTTGCTTTTTTACTGAAGGGCAATTTTCTCGTTTAACCAAAACGGAATGCCAATGTTGAGCTAACAATAATTGTGCATCTACTAGCATATAAAACCAGTCACTTTCCTGCGTCCACTAACTGCAGTTCAGTTATTAACATGACACTTATAGCTATGGATCTGTGAAGCGTGACTTTGTTCCACAGTGGCCCTTAAACAAAGACTAAGTTACTAGCCAGACTGATAGGCTTGACCAATGAGTTGGCAGCAACACAACCATTGTAAGATGGACAAAAGAGTGAAGCAATAATTTGATAAATTAGAAGGTGCAAGCCAATCACCTCGCTGGAAGTTACTTGGTACTGCTTCATTGTCGTCTAGGAACAGGTACAATTCTTCATAGGTGTCACTTTTAGCATTATCAATCAAGTACTTTAGAAATATTGATGAAATGTATGTCGCATTGACAGCCTTCATATAGGCAGATGAAGGCACACCAGAATTAGAAACACACTGTTGCAAACTCCATGCCAAGTGAATCAACATCTTCGCCAAGTGTCTTGTGTAGCAATTGTTATGTGCTGCAGCAAAAGAATGCATGAGAGGAAAAAAGAGAAAAGTAAACCAAAAAACAGGAAGAAAAAGGACAGAACCACAGAACATAGAAATTCAAGCAAAAGAGTTAAGCCAGCAAATGGACTAAAAAGGCAACATGTTAAAAGCAGACGACTATTACCTAGAATATTTTAAAACAAAAACAAAAAGAATATGCACCACTGGATGATGTAGTGGTGAAACTGTCTCACGTCTAGCAAAATCAGTTGACAACTTAGTGCACAACACTCCTGGATTTCACTGTGACCTTACCACTAATTTATTATGACAATTATTATATTTTGAAGCCATTTTATGTTAACAATAAATTTGAGTTAGGACATTTGCAACTCAAAAAAGCTAACCAGAACATGGACTATCCCATTTAGGGGAAAAATTGAAGCAGAGAATACTTTCTGAAAAAAAGATGAATTACAATATGCACATTACAAAGGTTCCTGCCTCTTTCCTCCCCATCAGGTCCATGTAGATGAAACGACATGTCACCAAGTGACGATAATGTAATACATCTAATTATGAAAACTGTCATATTAAAGAAAATGCTTTACTTATGTTATAAATAATTTATTAGTACTAAAAATTGTAATATGAAAATTATTTATTTCGCATTTTTGGAAATTCCCTAGTAGTAAGTCGTACGAGTTTCAAAAGCAAGAATTTTCTATCGATACCAGGTTTCAGCAAAATTAATGGTAGCTATGACATACACACGCACGCGGGCACACACACATCATATACGATAATATAAAAGAAGAGCCTCCATATTCATTTTGTGCCAAGTGTCACTTCCAATGTGTTGCCATGTGTCATCCCTTCATTAACAAATTAAAAAATTAAATTAATGGAGAACAAAGAAGTTGTTGTTTCTATTACAAATTCTCAAAGACATTGAAATACGTGAATTGTGCATATTAAAACTCATTAATAAGTCTTTTATTTACATTTTAAAACTTTTAGCTTTTCAAGTCACCGTACTATTTAGGAGTGTGATAGTATTCTTCTTTGCTCCATATTTTAACTATATTATATTATATCATATACATCGAACTAAAAAGGAAGACCCCGCTTAATCGCCAAGTGACGCCCCTAACTTGACGACACCTATACAACCTTAAATAATAGGATAAAAAATTATAATATTAGCAGTAGAAATATTAAATGTCTATTTATCTAATCAATATATTAATTTATAATGTTATGTCAGTTACTCTTTAACCATAATTTATTTAAAAAATTAATGAGATACATTCAAGTGACATAAAAATTCATTCAAATTTTTAGGACACAAATCTTGAATAGTGACTAAATGAGCATTCAATGTAATTACACATGATTTTTCTCAAAAGTTATCCTTATCATTTGTTGTTAAGTTGGAGTGTCAAATAATTCACTTTTGCTCTGTACAAATCTCTCTTTCTCTCTCTATATCTATATACAAACAAGTAATTTTTGCTTTTTCGACGCTCTCTGAAACAATAATACCTTCTACTTCTTTTTCTTTTATTTTTTTAAATTAGCTTTTGATTTGTCCTAAATGATAATAAGTTATTTTATATATCTTTACATATGCTTTAGTTTTAGGTTTTAAAATTTGTTTTATCGTATTAAAATTTTATTTTTTAATAATTCTAGAAAATTTTAATATAATAAATATGCATGTGAATGGGAATATTAGTATATACCTATAATTTTATCATAAGCACATCAATTAAATTTTTTCCTATAATTTTATTTCTTTGATATTTAGAATTTTATGAAATTTTATATTTTTTATATTATATTTTGAATATTCCTATATATCTATATTTGTTTTAATCATAAGAACATCGATTAAGTTTTTTCCATATTTTTAGTTTCCATAACATTTAGCAATTTATGATATTTTATATTTATTTATATTATATTGTCTTTTGAAATTTATATTTAGACTCAAAATAAATTGGGTACATTGAAAGTCATATATGATAATCCCATTGCTATGGAACTTATGATATTTTAATTTTGGTTTTAATTTAAAATTTGTGTATTTATGATTCTACATGTTATTTTTACATAATTCAAATTTGTTTAATAATATTTTATTGGTCCTCTTATTTTTCAATTTTGATATATTAGTTTAATAAAATAAGATGAAAATATATATCTATAATTGTTAATATATGTACATCAATTTTAATTTTACTTCTTATCTATAGTTTTGCTTTCTTGAATTTTAGGAGTTTAATATACTTTAAACTTTGTTGTACTATTGTGTGTTGAATCTATTTTTTTTGGCTTTTGCTAACATAATATATTTTGATAACTTATAAAGTAGATAAAGCTCCATTGTTGTTAATTTTATTATATTTGAATTTTTTGCTTATATCTATAGCTTACATGTATAATTTTACATAGTATTTTACAATTTTTTTGTTTATTTAATAATATTTTATTTTTTATTTTTGAATATTTAATTTATTTTTACAAATATAAGATATCCTTATATACCTAAAGATTTTATATCTTATATTATTACATTATGATTTAAGTTTTGAGTTTTAAAATTTATGTTATCTGTATTGAGCATTTATGCAATTATTATATATCCACTTTTTTTTTTTTTCACACATTAGTTATTTTTTATTTTTTTAATAATTTTATTTCCTTATGTTTCATGGTTGTCAGTACCAAACAAAAAGAAAATTTTGAAAGTACAAAAAATAAAGCTGTATAATTTCAACCAATATGGTAAAACTATTTATATTTCATAAAAATAAAAAAAAAAATTAAAAAAACTGCAACTAACCCTGTATTGCCCTAGGCTACAAACTAATATATATATATATACGTTATACACAGTCTATAGCCTCCCACGGAATACCTTCAAACTTCTCTCTCTCTCTCTCGATCTCTCCCAACAAGGCAACTATGTCCACCTCAAACTCATTAGATCAATTATTCGATCTTGATCTCGCCTTTTCAATGGTTGATTATCTAATCATAGGCCAAGATGAGATAAAAGCTATAGACTCTGTTTCATCAGTTGAGGAGAGAAATAGTTCCCCTGCACCCAAGCTCACGATGACAGGCGTCGAATCTCCAACCGGATTATGTTCCGTGTGCATGGAAGGGTTCGAATCGGGTACATGGGGAAAGCAAACTATGTGTGGCCACGTGTACCATGCAAGTTGCATCGACACATGGCTCTCGCACCATAGCTCATGTCCGCTTTGCCGGAGAATAATCTCCTGTGGCCAGAAAAATTAGCCGAGTCCTCCTCAGATTGGTGCATGTTTGGATAAATTGGCAGGGGAAGATATACGCTTTGCGTTTTTTGTATGATTTTTTTTTTTTTTTTTTGTGTTGAATTTTTTTTTTGGTTTATATTTTTTTTTTTAAAAAAAAAAAAAAAAAGGGTTAAAAATAGAAATAAGAAATAGGTAAGTTCTTGATTGTGTTCCATGGCAATACTTCCTCCAGCAGCCGCAATCATCACCGGTTGAATAGCCAATCCATGTCTGTTGCTATGTGGGCTTTGGAATTGATTCCCGTTACTGATGTTGCTTGTTCGTGTTTTGGCTCTGAAGGTGTTGCTTGTTCGTGTTTTGGCTTAAATTTCAGAGCGAGATGGAATGAAATACAGGTTTTTATCCTCTACGATTCTATTCTAGTAAAAATTTTGTAGACAAATTTTCAGTTTCGGACAATGTTAACAGACTGGAATTTTGTCCTATAGAAGCAAGACAGAAAGCCGAAGTTATCTTTTGCCTATTCTCATCTCCCTGTGGCACTCTATTTCTGGGTCTTCTATTGTGTAGGCTAAAAAGAAGAAAAAAGTATGTAAACAAGGTTTTACTTTCACATTTTTCGTAACTTTTTGTTCTGAGAACCAATAGAAACCATGAACAGAAAAAGAACCAGTTATAACAATCTTATTTATTTATTTTTCCAAAATTAAAGCAATGTGTTTTTCCGAAATTAAAGCAATGTTAGTCCAAGCCATCTCAAAAAGATCCTTATGTTTTAATGAGGTTTAGAACAATGTTAGCTGGAAAGCAAATCATCTTGGGATGCAGAACGAAAAAGAAAACGTGATATGCCATGTGCTGTAAAATTAGGTACACTAAGTATAGCCTTCCACAGGTTACTTCAGTTTTTGAGGCAATTATATCCCTACCATAGGTTTCTTCAATGTATGAGGTAATTGTATAAGTTTTTTAAAAGTCCGATATCTAGTTTAACCTCTTTTAATACAGTTCATTACAAAATGCAAGTTGCTGTTTTGGAATATGAATTTTTATGCATTCACGTTTCAAATGGTATAAATAACATCAAAAGTCTATTCATTCATATTAGGTTTCTCTTTGGAAAAAATAAAAAATAAAAATTTAAGAACAAAGTTTTATTGAGTTGCCTTGATTTGCTTAAGTTTGGCGATTTAGTATGGACGTGTACATGTTTCACATCGTTATGTACTATAATTCGCTTCATCCCAAAATTAGTCTTCTATCCATTTTGGTAGTCCCAAATTAAACTCACTCGTAACAATAAATGCCACAGAAATTTATACATTTCCTAAACTGCTTGTATTTAATGTGTTTTGCATTCTCAAATGTTTACAATTTATTGGGGTAAATATTTTAAAAAACATTAAATTTAATGCATATAAACTTATTTATTTATATTTGCGAGGAGTAATTCGCATTTTGCTAGCATATTAGTGATTTTGCTACACACGTTGAGAACTAGGCATGAGAGTGAAATTATTAGTAAGAAAATTTGGCTGGATAAACTTGCTCATGAATCAAGCATCATCCGCTTGATTAACACTTAGATGTAATTCCGAAAGCTCCCGAGAAACTGTTGCCAAATTTTGCTACCCAGGAATGCAAATGCATGCTGCTTCCGTCAAGGTGGGAGAAGGCTGTGAATGGTACTTCACAATAATCTTGTAAATATGTTTGGAAAATGTGGTAGAAACTAAACGGACCAGGTACTTGAAAAGTCAGCAAGTTTAATTGAACAAAATATATGTAATGACAAAGAAAGTTACTTATATTAAAATTAATAATTATTTTTAGAAATAAAAAAGTGATTAAAAATTATTAATATTTCATTTTTGCTAGCTTCATAGTCACAAGAAAACTTCTCGAAAGAGATTTAGTACGAGTTTCGACAGTAAAGAGTTTTCCTCAATGGAAATGCTTTCTGTAAGGAAATGAATTTCACAAGTTCAATCAAATTTCTTAGTAACTATGGCAATGGTCTCTCAGTTCCCGGGTAACTATGTACATGGCTTGTTGGTGGTTCGGCAAAATGCCTGATACTGGCATCATTTCTCGGACAACACAGATGTGTGGGTGTTCCGGGAAATCCCCCATGTCATCACTTTTTTAATGAAATGACATGTCCAGATGCTAAACCCAATTGAGTTTACGGCAAACTTTAAAGCAGGGCACCTAAATAACCCTATGGATGGGATGCAAATTCACGAGTCACATGTTAAAAGTGGATTTGAATAATCCCATGAATCCGCGACATGTATGCAAGATTTGGAAAGATTGTCGAATCTGAAAAATGATTTGATGAAGTCACAGGCTTTGTAAGTAGGAATGTGACGATAGAAAGATATGCCGTCATTTGAACGTTTGACAAATCCTTATTTCTTTTTCTCCAGAAAGGGGCAGACACAAATGATTTTAGTTTGCTAGCACTTTAGAAGCTGTGTAAAGGGCTATCACATACAAACAAGGATCCAAATTTCATGGTTATATTGTGAGAGGATACTTCCTTTTGTAACAATTCTCACGAGTACCTGCATTGATCTTTTTTTAAAATGCGGGCATCTAAATGAATCACGCGAAGTGCCAACTTGAACACAAAATTATAGTATGGCTGAATGCTCTAATCGGGGCTACGGACTTTTTTTGGTTAGCTGAAGGACAGTAACATTAGAGTTGATGAATTTTCTTTTGCAAGTGGTGAAATTTTTTTTTGAGAAATAGATTGATTTACTCTTTACAGCGTTTCCAACAAGTGCCTATTTTTGGGTCACTAAATTCGGGTACTAAGATATGGAGATCCAATAAAAAGTGAATGCCCACATCAAGGTAGGCTATATTTGATATCTAAATAATTAAATATTAATATTAATTCAAACACTTAAAATTGAGGATGCCCACAAAATTGAATTGAAAATCCTAGAGATTGGGAGTAATTCTTCAAACATAAAATTGAAAATTCTAAAGACTGAAATTGAAATTGGTGATGGTTATTTTAAGTTGAAAACCCTACAAATTTGGTGATAATTTCTCACATGAAATTGATAACTACATAGATTAAAAATTGGTTATGACAATAAATTAAATTGAACACCCTAGACAGCAGCTCTAAAAGAAGACGGCGGAGGTGTTGGCAACTGCTTAAGGAGATGGCAGAGGGATCAGCGATTGTAAAACTGTGATGGCAGATGAGGAGTATCACAAACATAAGGAGCTGAGACGGCGGAGGAGGAGATGGGCAACGATGGGCAGAGGATTGTTAAAGGGGGTGAAGGAGACATCAGAGAAGAGGGCTAAGGCGGAGGAAGGGGAGGCTGAGCAACAAAGTTGGTGATAGCAGAGCGTCAAATGATGAGAAAAGAGAGTGAAATGAAAGGAAAAATATAGCTACTTTGCTACAGTAACAAATTTTAGTAGTGAAATTTAGTGACTGAAACCTCCGGATCTCTAAATTTAGCTACTATACTGTAGCAATAGGCACTCTGTTGTGAGAAGTCTTTAGGCTTGAGTAGCTAAATGGGTCACTAAATATATTTAGCTACCCATCTGGCTACTTTGCTAGGAATGCTCTTTAGACCATATTGGGACTATTCTAGTTCTATAAAAAGAACTAAACAAACAGACTTTGATTCAACTAATCCCTGATCAACAGCAAATTTTTAAAAATACACACCGACCAAAAAAAAAAAAAAAAAGATCAAAAGTGTCACAGTGCTCGCTTTGATTCATGCAGCTACTACAGTAAGCTGGCATTTTAATGGTAGAGGACAATGAAATCGTCATCTCCAATAAGCTTAAAATTACTTCTCTTGCGTAGATGGACAACACGAGCCCCAAAACCAGATTTTATGATAAGAATGAACTCCCAATAAGTTGACAAGGACAGGAACAAAGAGATGCCGCAATAAATGAATTTCACAACAATCTTCTTTCAAAATATCTCAAAGCAATGTATTTAGATTTGGATCATTATTGCCGACAAAAATAATTTTGATTTACTACAACTTTTAGCTTGATCGATTTTGACATGTTCGATAGGCACATTGGGTAGCTAATGTAAGAAAAATGCTAAACCAGTAAGGAATTTTTTTCAGTTATCATTCTACTAGTCTAGACGTAAACGCTTATGTCTCCAGTATTTCAAAATTTAGGGAAAAAAATGTCTATTTGTTCATTCACAGGAACCTTCACCTATTTGCTTAGCCATGACAAAGTTATAGAAGAAAAACATTTGGTAAATGGCCAACTTCATTCTCTTCCCTCTCTCTTCTTAAACTACTCGTCATATAATACTTGGTCATCATCCAGAATCATACACACAAAATATATACAGGCACACGCGCGTACCAAACAAAATGAATCAAACAAATATAAACACAAGAAAAGGTTTTAACAGCATAAGCCATCACCACAGGAAACTTATAGCTGAGTCTAATGAAAAAGTTCAAAGACAAAACTCCAGTCTAGGGCTTACATTGCCAGGAATAAGGCGACTTCTTAAGGTAATTGGATGCAATGTACATACTAATTAAAAGATTAAAGATCGAAAGCACATCATGTTGCATCATAGAAAAGTCATCTTTTCTAGTTTAGAATACTGACCAAAAGGAGCTGGATGTGCAGCATCATTGCCCAAGAGGACAACATACAGGTTCTTATCGCTTCAACTTCAGATTTGCCTTGAGCTTTCTTAATTCTTCTCCTTGTTGCTATATGGAGCCAAAAATAAACAGTACAGTAGTATGATCAATACGAAGAAACATCTTTATTCTCAGAAGTTCTAGTTTAAGTTCTCTCTCTCTCTCACTGATTTGAGAGCTGAAGGTGCCCAAAAAACAGATTATAATTACCTTGATTTTTTATAACAAAAAGGATTAAATCCTGCGCAAAAAACATTTTGTATGCTTTGAAAAAATAAAGTATTTAAAAGATAACCCTCCTAGGGCATACATAACAGTGTAACTAAATGGGTCTCTAAATGCATTTGCAGACACATGTTGCTACTTGACATAAAAAACTCTCCACAACAAAGTCTCTAACTTTAGATTTACTCTCTAAATATGACTACCAGTCAATAATTTCAGCGACTGCAAGGTAAAATTATATACAGTGTCTAAATATTTTTTAACGATTATATGAAACATTACATAACTCCACAACACCCCATGGACTTGAAAACATGTTTTTCTTTTATTTGACAATCTGGAATTTCAATAAATAATATCGTAATATTTAAAGACTCTGCAGGGAGAATTCACTGTTCATCGACTCTATTCTCTACTAACCAAATTTAGAGACCAGGAAATGGAGACACTGGCAGGATTGCTCTTAAAACAATTTTGAGAACTAATTTGCTGCAGGTAAATGGGAAATCTCTCTTACCTTGTACAATTGTTTCCACCAATTCTCCGATCTTGACTGCAGTAAGCACCACTCCAGAGCCATCTCAAATTCAATAGTATTAGGTTGAGAACAATGTGAAGTAGATACAGCTTCCCTCTTCATTTTGAAAGGAGAAAATGAAAAGCCACATTACAATTGTATAAAGATCGAAGGTTTTTTCAAAGAAAAAGGTACCAAGGGTTCATACCATCTCCCTTGGCATTAGTTGTCTCAATTTATCTATGGATAGATGGCCAATGCATGTGGACTGCTTTCCTGGAAAATTTAGAGGAGGTGCTCGGCTACCAACAAGAGGCCTATCCAAAATGAGAAACATTAGTGGGAACCCTCTAAAAGTCCTGCTCTTTTTCACACAAGAATTTCTTTTATTTTTTGGACAAGAGTATTAGAGGCCTTTAGTAAAGTATATAAATGAAATAAATGAAACTGCATCAGACAAAACTCCTAAACCAAAAGAACTAGGGGTATTTTGTATTGTGTTCCAAGGTTCTGCTTAGCCTGCGAGCTGAAGATGTTAAAAGAGGATGTTAAATGATGAAACAAATCTAAGTTACGGAATCTCAAGAGAGTCCCTGTAGTGTTACTTGGCAAGGTGAATATTTTGGAAGAGGAACCGCAAGATCTTTGAAAGAGAAGTTGTCTAGAACGACAAAGAAGAAAGAAAAAGAAGAATTCGTGAAGGCCGAAGAGGTTATAGATGGTATAAAAAATTTAGACCTCTATGTCAAATGGAGTAACACAAAAATACATTTTCTTTCTTGTAATGACCAAATAGAGTAACACAATACATGTTCTTTCATGTGATGACCAATGCTCCTTGCAAGTAGGCAGTGTAATTTATTATGGGCAAGCAGTGAACATACGGACAAATTGAAAATTTTCAAATCTTCGTCAAGTGAAAGAGTCGTGGCACCCTAGTTTGTCGGGCTCAGAGTTTAGCTCCTTATCCCAGGCATATAAGGTAGACTAAAGAAGCCCTTTTCCAAAAGAGGGAAGGACCCCAAGGAAGTTTAATGGTGATAAATCCTTGGGGCTGGATTCGTTTTCTTTAGCCATTTTCCCATCCTTGTTTGGAGTGAGATTAATAGTTTTTATGAGTTTCATACTTACAGTTGCCCAGGAAACATTCTTAGCACATTGTTATTTGTTCTTATTCCTATGGGCGATGTGATAATCTGAAAGATGCTAAGCATATCAATTTAGTAGGCCCTCCGTAACGTTTTGGATAAGTTCATATTTTCGAGGTTGATAATAGTTTCCAGGTTTCCTGTGTCTGACCCCTAAGGCCTTCGTTGAGAAAAGGCAGATTTTAGGGATTGCTAGCTAATTAGTGTGCCCGCTGGAATACTTTGGGTTCTTTGCAAGACACGATGAGGAGGTTTATGACCATGTCAGTTTGGGTGTTTTTTTTTTTTTTGA
>MKEJ01047994.1:0-23483 GCA_001753735.1 Embelia ribes | reverse complement strand
AAAATTTCAACAACACTAACAAATCATATTTCATCAATGTGTTAGGCCTATACCGGTATCAAATTGGCGATGTTCTTCAAGTGACAGGCTTCCACAATAAAGCCCCACAATTTCGATTCGTCTGTCGCAGAAATGTTGTTCTTAGCATAGATAATGATAAGACTAACGAAGATGACTTGCACAAGAGTGTCACAAAAGCCAAAAAGCTGCTCGAGCCTCACAATGTCCTGGTCGTTGAGTACACAAGCAGCACCGACACGTCAACAGTGCCGGGCCACTACGTAATTTTCTGGGAAATCAAATCCAAATGCACTTTCAAGCTTGCTAAGAGCATTCCAACCCTCGACGCAAATGTGCTCGAGGAGTGCTGTGTTGTCATTGAAGAAGAGCTAGATTACATTTACAGGAGGTGTCGGGCACACGATAAGTCCATTGGGCCACTGGAGATCCGCGTGGTACAGCCAGGGACTTTCGAAGCCTTGATGGATATGTTCATTGATCAAGGAGGGTCCATCAATCAATATAAGACCCCGAGGTGCATTAATTCTAGCGAGGCTTTGAACTTGCTGAACTCTAATGTGAAGGCTTGCTATTTTAGTCCCAGGGATCCTATATGGAATCCTTAAATTTTGTCTAGCATAAAAATAAATCCATAGCCAGCTTAATAAAGTATGGTCAGTTGTAAGGGCAAATGACCCTCCTGTATCATACTATGGTCAGTTGAGGACATTTAAAAAGGGGGGGGAAATAGTCCCCTTGAAGGTATTTGAGCAAATTTGAGTATTAAAGAAAAAATCCAAACAGCTATAATTCATTAGATGCCTATAAAGAAACAGCTAAGAAATCAACGAACCCGAAAAGTAGAATTGTTATGACAAATTCTACATCGTTTCCCTTAAAAAATTCAATGTAAAACATTAGAAGTATGTAACAATGAGATGGGTCTATAAGCACTTGTTATTTTATTGATAAACAAAGTACAACAATGTGTCATCGAGCAAGACAAGTACATTTTCTATCACAGAACTAACTTCAGATAAACAAAAACAATTACCAGAAAGATTAAGGAAGACGGTGATTTCTTACTGCTTGATAACTCTCTTGGCACCCTCCAAGGTATTCTGGAGCAGCATAGCAACAGTCATGGGGCCCACTCCACCGGGGACCGGAGTTATTGCTCCTGCTACTTTACACGCTTCTTTGAAATCCACATCACCCACGAGTCTATAGCCCGATTTTTTACTCGGATCATCAACCGCATTTGTTCCCACGTCAATAACTGCAGCACCGGGTTTGATCCAGCTCCCCTTAATCTAACACACAAAAAATATTTAACAAAATAAGCTCCTCTTGCACCAATTAGATATGCACGATCATGATAAGAATGTAATACCGAACAATTTTACGCGAAACAGAAAATACCATCATTGCTTGTCCCGCTGCAGCGATTATAATGTCTGCCTCGCTGATGATTTTTTCAGGATTGGGTGTACGCGAGTGGACCACTGTAACAGTGGCATCGGCCTTTAGAAGTAAAAGTGAAACTGGCAATCCCACAATGTTGCTTCTACCCACCACAACAGCCTTCTTTCCCTTTATGCTTATACCACTCCTTGACAGAAGCTCAAGGCAACCCTGTTGGCATTATGTTAAGGAATTGTATCGTTGAAACATAAACTTAACCCAATTTATCCAAGCCGATCTATCTAAACATAAGTAGTTATTGTCTTTTTTAATCAACAAATTACAAATCCTAGAAAGAAAATCTAACAGATCACACAAGCAGGTACGGATAGAACTATGTTACCGAAATCACTAATATCCTAACGAACTTCGAATTGGTACACACGTTCCGAAATGTAAGTACACTTTCGTACCAAATCGCCAAATTTAGCGAACCAAGGCAATCCTAGACAATTGTACTCTTAAAATTTGTTTCCGGAGAGAAATTTAATATAGATAAGTAAAATATTGATATTATTTCATATTTATAAACAATTACATTAGTTTAAGCTAGGTTTAACTAGATATTGACTTTTACGAAACTTAATATGGTGGTCTCATATATGTTAAGGTAGCATATAGAAGGCTACTTATACCGTTCCCTGTTTTACAATATGTAGTGCACCACGTTCCCATTTTCGTTCCACGTTCCGGAATGATCCACACTCCAGGTAATATAGTGTAGGACATTGCTATGTTGTAAAGGTCATGATGGATGACATTGCTGTTGTGCTTAAAGATCAAGCTCTAAGATCTTGTAGTCAACTTGTTTAACTATGATCAATATCATTTTTATTATTGTAGATGTAATGTACTGAATTGAACTCAGTTGTTATTCCTAGGCTTCCTTTGAATATGGAAACTTGGGCTGTGTTTGGATGTCTCTGGAAACCATTTTCTGGTATCATAAACAAAGACACAACATAAAAATGTAATCGGCAGATTGGGTCCAAGATAATCCAGTTTTAGAAACCTATAGAAAGTTGTTGCCGATGATTCCATTTTTTTTTTAATTTCTTTGATAGTTGGGTATGAAAATTGAGATAACATGAAAGAAATAGACTTTTCAAAGTTTATAGTCTTAGAACTGATGAGAACGAGAAGAAAAAGTGAATTTTGAGAACAAAATTAAGCAGACCCTTGGATATTTCATAGTTAATGTACGAGACTTTAGTCATCTAATAGGTAAAGGACAAAATTATACTTGACTTCTCATAACAAATTGCAAAAAAATCCTAGTCATAAATCCTTGTTTGAACTTTTAGGGTCCCCTACCTCAAGTATGTCGTGGTGGAGAACAAGATTCTGAATTTCAGGTTGCGGAATGCGAAGGACGAGCAGTCAGCCTTCTTTATAATTTAGTCAGCAAAGATTCTGTTCTGGTCACTGCTTGGGGTGGTGGACAATTGCAGATAGATGCCTTAGCTGACGAAATACAGCCAGTTTGGATCATTGGGACCCCACCTCGTGTTCGTGTTGACTCATATGACCATATCTTCGGTGTTGCAATGATTTGTGAACCAATCCTTGGTGATGATTCTATTTTGAAGCTTGACCAGCCATGTGAGCATACTGTCTGGTCTGGATATCCACCCCCTTTGTTGAGGTTAGCAATGGTGGACTTAGCCCTGCCGAGAAACAAAGAGAAAAGTTCTCTTATCACAACCTTTGCTGACCCTCTTGTTCCAGAAAGAATCTATACACTTCATGATGGAGGGATAGACTCAATAGTATTGCATTTTCTCCCTTTTACTACTCAAACGCATAGCATAGATGAGAACATGAGAACTCCTTCTGTATATCCTGTTCTTAGCACATATCAAACAGAGTCCTCACCAGCTCCACTTGTTGGTTTTGTGGCATTGTCAGATTCATTTGGGTATTCATGGATTGTGGGGCTTACCTCGTCTCGACAATGCATTGTCCTTGAGATGAAAACTTGGGATCTATTGCTTCAGGTTCATGGTGACAAGGAAAACAATGACCTGTCCTTGGAGGATTCACGGGATAAAGGCACTAGCCCTGTAATAAGCAAAGAACTCCTTGCAGGCCCTAAGCCTGTTTTTCTTCCTTCAGCACCAAATCTGCTCTCTGTTACTGCTGATTCTATTGAAGGTCGATCAACTCTCCATCAATACTTCAATCTTTTCCATGAAAATTATGTAGAGTATGCACACAAGGTGATTACTGACTAACGGATTTATACTATCTGTTTTATATGCGACCAGTTTTCTCTCTCCAAAAAATTAAAAGAAAAGCGAAAAGGAAAAGAAAACCAGCATAATCTTTTTTTGTTCTTTACTTTCAACATGCAAATTATATTTTTGCTTGTGTATGATAGTGTGAGCTGGTAGGCAGCAAAGGAGTGTACAAATGAATACTAATTTGGGTTAAAGGGCAGGGTTGCTCGTGTGGCAAGGGACCCATCCTTATTGACCCAATATTTCATGTACTAGAAAAAGTATGAACAGATAAAACCTACTTGGTGCTTCAACTTGGTAATGCACTTAAGTTTTTCACTTTCTAAATGTTACTATGAAAAGATGATCCTACTTATATTCTTCTTTTGCTATATGATTAATCTTCAGCATGATAAATTTTTACCTTTTCTCCGGGTTTCTAGGTTTTCTTTGAGCTCAAAAATCTTGGACCTCACTTGAAGAAAATAATTGAAATTGAGCATGTTCGGCTACAAGAGGTCCAACAAAAACTCTTGAAAGTTGAAGAGAGACAGAACAAAATAGAAGATCGTATTATTCACACAACTCAACAGAACAAGCTCTTAGAGAAACGTTTGCACAATTTGAGAAATTTGCCGGGAGTGCACAAGAAACCATTGTCGAAAGCGGAGAGAGACTTGAAATTTGAATTGGGTAAGTTTTACTCCACACATTAATGTTTACGCATATTAATTTGTGCTCCTTGATGACTTATGAGTATAGATTATTCTGGTTTAGAAGAGAAACTTTTGTTTTGAACAACCTGTAGCGGTCTCCAAAAGATCATTAAATGGTAACAAGGCATGAATTTTGATATTTCAAGGTTCTTCGATGATTCAAGATTTAGATAGTTACTGGCCCTGATCTACTGTATTTTGTTAGGTTTTTAGTTATTTCTAATATTTTTAACCTGTCTAGTTTACGTCCCATTTGGTCTTGTCACAAATTGGCTTTGCTTGAAAGTTTGTTTTTGGGATTATTTATATGTTTAGACCAGTAGTCCTTTGTTGGTCTATCAATCCTATTCCGGAGTTCTTCTTTCAAGTTCTGTTGGCAACTGACAATCTAGCTTATGTTCAACTCTCATCCGCTTAAACATACATGTTTTGAAACTTGATATGTTTATATTTTATATGCTTTCATTTGTATGTCCCTATCCTTATGTTAAACATAATATGTGGCTTTGCTATTTTTTTAAGGGGAGTGCTGGGAACACACAACTCCAACATGATCCAACACTCTCACCCTGTCATTGTCCTATTCTTGATTTTTAAATTATTTTTGTTTATTTTTCAACTTGATTTTTCCTTCAAAGTAGCCATTAGAGGGAAAGAGGGTTAGATCATGTGTTGCTAGCATTCTTCTTACTTACGTCTGATCTCTGAAGGCTTGTAGGGACATTGTTTTCCATTCTAAAATCAATTCCTCCTTGTTTTATAGTTCATTCTTCAATAGATTGACTAAAATTTTTATCACCCAAAGAATTTGTCCTTGGTACGAACGAGCAATAACTAACATGGTAAAGCTGGAACATTTGAGAAATTTAGAGTGGTGTCAATTAGAGAATCCCCCCAATCCCTCATCTTTCCCCACCTTTAGTGTGTAGCTTCCTGCCCTTAGGTGGTTACATGACCTTGTTGAGAAGAAAATAGTTTGGCAACAAGCATTCTGATCTGAACTTAATGTTTAAATTTTGAAGCTATGTGCCAATCCAGAAGCAACCTTCTTTTGAGCTCTCTTTAGTACCAGTGTTTTCATTAGTCGAGTTGTTACTAGTTACACTTTTAAGTTGTCAGCCTATCTGATTGTCATAGGCTTATTGCTTCTCGTCGTTTATAATAGGTCATGTTGATTGATGAGCACATGATATTATAACTAGCTTGATTGTGTATATTTTTCATGCATTGACGTTACTCAATTGGTAATAGCAATCCATTTCTCCATGTGGCTGGGATCATTTTCTCATCTTCATATTAAAGCAATCTTAATTCTTTTGCAGATAGATTCACAGGAGTTGAGTTAGATGCTTTGCATTCTTCAATTGAAACTCTGAATGCACGGTTGAAAAGATATACACATTTGTCAAACTTGAACATGTCAAACCAGCCGAAGAAATTGCCACACAGAAAGAAAATTTGTGTTCAAGATGATGAAATGTCTCGCCTAAAATTTTCAATTGAGAAACTCTCACTTGTGAATACCGAGAACACAAAGAAGGTTAAGTTTCTTGAATCTGCATTAGGAAGCCATGCTAGCAGCTGATGATGAAGTGGCATTTCCTGTTCGATTCTGTAGCTAGACTATGTGGACCTTGTAGATCTGTATAATTTATCTTGTGTAATATTACTGCATTTTTGTTGGTTGCAAACTTTTGTATCTCATTCTTGAAAGGTCTTTTCTACAGAAATTATCCGTAGATCGTTGCAAATGTACTGAAATAATTAAATCCTAGTTACAAAAACAAATCAATAGCAACCCACAAATTGAGCAAACTTTTGCAGCCACTCAAAAATGGTGATTGTGTAACTGGCAGTTAATACATTCATAGAACTTAATTTGATCATTCTTTTACCTTAGAGCTTCAAGTGCCATCTGAAACTAATTAAAGAAATACAATTCTACGTCTGTATTTTCTTTGCTAATTAGTTCTCTTTTAAGAAACCTTCTTGTTTTCTAGTTATGGTCCTTAGAATCCAAGCTTTCTATTTTAGGTTAGAAGCAACTACTAAGCAAAGTATTTGCAACAAATTGAGTGCTTTTAAATGGTAACCTCTTGTGGCTTGTCTAATGGTCTATTCGTGGTTAACAAAGCGGGATTCGTAAGAGGAGACGAAAGCAGAAAATGCATATAAAAAAATATAAGGGAAATGCGACATGTTGATATAATTTGGAATATTTTTGGATAAGATTATATTACATATGGAAAATATATGAAAAATATCTATGATTTTTTCATTCAATATTTTAAAATTTTAGTCAATTTTGTAAGTACTATGATACATATATTTGTATATCAAAATTTCAATACTTAGTATGAATAAACTAATTATAAATCAAAACAATAGAGTTAAAAAATTATTTAATAATACAAGTATTAAAAAAATTTATTCTCAAAATTTTTTATTGATTTTTATTTAAATTTTTCTGAAATGATATTCGAAAAGTTTCCTATAAGTTTTCAAAAAGTTAATATTAAGTTTCCTAATAGTATTTTGAACATTTTCTAGTCGTTTTTTTAAAATTTTATTGGCGTATTTCTAATTATTTCTCAAGTATTTCGGAATCGTTTTCTATCTTTTCTCCTTAAATTTTCATGGTGTTTTATACATGTACCGGAAACACGTTAACAAAATATACGATTTCCACCCCTTAACCATGTTTCCAGTAACTATGGGTTTGTTTGACTTGCTTAAGTTCTTTTTTAAGCATCCATTTATATTTGGACGCACTAATTAAGACAATAATTAGTAAATATAAAATGAACTAAACTGCCTCTAATAAATTCAACTAACTTTTATTCTTTTTAAAAAAAATAAGTAATACACCAACTCTCTCTTATTTTATTATTTATATTGGGACAATTTAGGTAGTTTATCAATTTTATACATAATAATTGTAGAAGACACTTATTTCGATTTTTTTTTTATTTTAACAGGACACTTCAAAAAGAATTAATGAAGTATTAAATTAAGTACGAATGAAGAGACCATTGAAAGAAGTCCGTGGAAATGGCCAATAAAACAAGTTATTTTCTTAGTTGTCTAACATTATATCATATCATATTATATACAATAAACTAAACAAAGAATTTCCATCTTAGTTTTGCTTTACATGGCATCCTCTATTAAATACCAAGTACCACTTAGAAAAAATTAATACAAAACTCTAATCTCTAGAATATAAATGATTGGTTAAAAATTTATTCCAATTTAAAGATTATATCAGTTACTCTTTCCATTTATTTTTGAATAAAAAAATTTATGGGTAATAAAACTCATTGCAAACCTTTATTTAAAGTGTTTTTAAAATTGATGGTTGCAGAAATTATGAATACAAATTAATGACAATTTAAATAATATAAATTCACATATTTCCTATTTATCCCTCTTTATAAATAATCAATTTTCCACCTAATCCAAATATGTGTATATTTTACATAGTCGACAATCCATTTTTAACACTCTCTACTTCTCTACTGTATATTTTTGCCTACATTTTTTTTTTTCATTTGTCAAATTTATATATTTTTTTCCATTTTGCAAGGGAATCAAATGAAAAACTAATTGGGATTATGATGAAAATAATGATATTTTCTATGTACAATACGAAAAATATAGAATATTTGCTTCATGTTTGTTTTTTTAAAAAAATAAAGCGAATTGCAAATTATGACTTTTAAATTATATATTGTACTATTATATTAAAATTTTAGAAATAATTCTAGAATATTTGGAATAAATTAAATTTAATTTCCACGTGTGTCTACCCGAAAATCTGTATATATATATATATATATATATATATTAAAAAACAATTAGCCTGGTGGAGCCACGCATTTATCTTATCAATGGGGATCACCGGGTGCCTCTCTCCTCATCAGCTCCAATCCTTCCATTCGCAAGGTACAATTCCTTGTTTATGTATGTATATAAACACACTTTTATATGTATGTATTAAATTTAGATTACTACTTGAAATTCGGATTACAAAGGTATACAGAGGTTTAAGTTTAAAATTAGTTGGATGTGGGATAGTATGCTGATCGGACTCAATTTTAGGTGGTTCTTGTGCTGGTAATACTTTTAGTTGGGAGTAATTAATTTATTTCTATTACCAGACACAATGATCATATACAAGAGTTCAACTTTTATTAGTAGTCAATGTGGGATTGTGTAATCTTAACATGCCATCAGAGCAGTATGTGTGCTTAAGTCTGAATAATGGCAGGGTTCTTAGTTGTGGAATCATTTGCAACCACTGAAGAAATCGATGGGTTGCGTCGGAGGATGGACCGATTGCTCGAGGATTTTGATTGCGCCTCCACCGCCTCCATATTCTCCACTAAAAATCAGGTCTCTATATGCTTACATGCATATGTTTTGTTCGGTTGCAGCTTTTTAAGAGCTTTTCTATTGTGTTTTTTTCAAAAGTTAGTCTGAATCTGGTTCCCCAGCTTTTAAGCTTATATTAAGGGTTGGTTTGGCTTCACCTTTTAAGTTCAAATGTTCCTGTATTTTGGCTTAAAAGATGGACAATATTTGGTTGTGCAACTTTTAAGCTGATTTTATTTGTTGTTTTGGCCAAAATAAGCTAGTATTTTTTAAGCTAGATGCATCCAGCTTTTTCTTATGCTTAAAAAGCTAGTTTATTTACTTTCAAGTTGCAATCAAACATACCTTAACTCTTTTGGCCTAAATAAGCTAGAAATTTTAAGATGGATCCATCATTTTTTTTCTTAGGAAAAGAAAAACTAATTTTTATTTGCTTAAAAACTGCAACAAAACAAATGCCTTTTTTATTCACGCACGATTGTATCCGGATTTTAGTGTTGACTTTGGGGATTGGATTGTTTCCAGCAACATACAACTGATAATTACTTCTTCGATAGCGCCGAGAAGGTCTCTTTCTTCTTTGAAGGTATTGCTTGTAAATAAGATGTTAATTTCATGCTAAGTTTAAGTTTTTGTATCTCTGTATGCACTGGGGCACTTTCACCAGAGTACTTATTTCAACCCCCAAATTTTATTCCCTATCAAAAGAGGCTGAGGCTGGGATATGGAGAACACCCACACCAAAACCCTTAAACTTAAATATTTAAATGTACTTAAATATTTGAATGCAGAACTAAGGATGAATAACAGTCTCCTAATTCAGATGGAGCACTTTAGCAAATCCCGTAAATTTTACGGGTTGAATAGTGTTTATATATACTGGTTCGGTGGGTTCTCTTGGTTTTAGATAAGGACCAATTTTGGGGCACCGAGTACGAGTGCCCTTAGTTTTTACTTTTCTTTGGAAAGATTTTCATCTTTTACCGGCATTATCTTTGTTTTTTCCTTATAAGAAAGTAATTGTAGAATCAGGGGCAGAGTCCAGATTTTTGATAAACAAATTCGATGTCTCTGTGTCAAACCATTGATTTGTCTGATGGTGACTGAGGATACAATATGAATCCTGTTTCACTGGGAAAAAAAGAGAAAACAAATATGAATCCTGGAGAACATAGATAATGGAAGAGGAGAAAACAAGAGTGATGGAAATGGGAAAGGAACTAAATGAGACTTAGTTAGCATGTGGGTTTGCAACAAGAGGAAGATATGGAATGTGGGAAACAAGAAGAGACCCGGCATATCTTAATACATGATTAGTCTGGATGATGTACTTCTATGTTTTAATTTGATAAAGAATATAATTGTTTATTCAAAAAATTAATTGGTGCTTAGTAAAGATGTGATCAAAATTTAGTTGGGACCCTGCACTGTAGTAGAAACTTCTTGGGATTTCTAGTCCCCTTGTCTCCCTCTACTCCTGATTAAGATTATTTTTTTAATAATATTATTGAAGTGATCTATGGTTGAAGCTTGTTGTGAAATATGGTTGAGAAATGCTTTTATTGTTACTGGAATGACTGATTCTTGATTCAGATGAAGTAGAAAATTTGGGTTGTTTTTGATTTTCCTTTGAATTTTTTGTAAGTTTTCATGAATCACTTCCGTGATTCTCATGCAACATAATTGCTGGATCATAACTACATATGGTATATTGGACAGAGAAAGCATTTGATGATGATGGTAATCTAAAGCAACCGAAGCAACAATCTATTAACAAGGTTGGACATGGTAAGTTGGAGTATATTCATGCTGCTGTTATTCCTCTTGTTTTACGATTCTTGAAACTTTACAATGATAACTTATTGTGTAATTTCATTTTTTCATGTTGCTGTGCCTCTTCTGAATATCATGTTGGGATCCATAAAGCTTAATTTAAATCTGATTGTGTTTTAGAGCACTTCTGATTCAATATTCCATCTTCTCTTATACTTGTGAGAGCCGTGTTTATTACATCTCATATGGTTTTCGTTTATATCAGCCTTGAATGAGATTGATCCAGTCTTCAACAAGTTCTCTTGCTCAGAGAAATTATCCAGCTTACTTAAATCATTAGATTACAAAAGGCCTGTGATCATCCAGTCAATGTACATATTTAAGGTACTTCTTACTCTATTTGTTATCAATTGTTATGACGCTTACTGTATACTTAGGCGATAAAGGTTCTTGTTTTCATCAAAACATGGTATTTTAGGCATTCAACAGGTTTAACCTGCAGTGGATCTGCACAAGCAGCTGTCCAAGTTTTCGTGGCTTGCTTCTTTGTATTTCTTGCATACATAGTATACATGAAGATGTGATGCCATATCTTGTTCAACAGTACATCCAAGTACATGAGTCAATTTGGCATCCACTATTAAGCTTCTTATTGAATGAATTATCTCTACATGAGTAAACCTGTAGGATTTCGCTATCAAAAACTTGTGTAGGCACTTGTAATTGGTAATCTTTGTATCTATGCTTTTCTTTTTGTGCTTCATCAATCCTTGAATGTTTGCCATCAACATCAGAGAAAGAAAAGTTCCGTATGGTTGAGGATGGATATCCGCATTTGGTTTCCAAGAAAGCCTCTCAAGTATATAAACGAATCATGGTTGGGGATTGGCTTCCGCATTGGTTTGCCAAGAAAGCCTTTGAAATTTTTTAACTTGACCTTTGAGGCCAGGTTCAAAATTTCCCTGTTGAGATCTAATAATACCTTCTTCGTGCATTTTTAAGACCAGTAATAAGTATACTTGGAGAGGAGTCAACAATATTTAGCTATTATTTTTTTCTTTTTTCAGAAGTGGTTGTCAATATCATCTAGTGATACTGCGGTTGTACTTCGTGTGATGCTTTAAATGAAAACTTGATATGCATAACGTGAAACCCCTTTGACTATGAGTGAAATAAATTACTTGTATCTCTTCATGATAAAAAATTCCTTATTCCATTGCTGGAGCTAATGGAATGACGGTGCAAATCGAATGATGGTACAATTCTCGACAGGGCAGATACATAATGCAATATCAGATCAGGGTCTTGTGCCCCATGTTATTGGGGCTGAAAAGCTAGTGACTCATATTTCATGCAACGCCTTCAGGCGGTGGTGGCAATTTTCGTGAACCAATTGTGCTGTCCTGATATATGACCATACTCGTAGTGCTTTGCTTTTAGGGTGAAAGATGATGTATTGATACTAATATCTTTTTGAGTAATGACTAATGAGAAATAGTCATGACCAATAATATTTTTCTTTTCCATAGTAAAATATGAAATGAGAAAAGAATGTTGTATGGCACGAGGACGGGTTTAATATGATTTTCCATGTAATAAAAGTGCGTTCCTAAATTTCGCCATGCCTTAACTTGATTTTCTATGGGTTAGGGCTATGCACGCTTCTATTGCGACTTATGGGTCATGGGTTCACCCCTTTGGAAACAGCCTCTCTGGACATAGGGATAAGGTTGCGTATATCAGATCTTTCCAGACCCCGCAATGCGGGAGCTTTATGCGCTGGCCATCCATATATATATACAAAATTCAAAAAAATGTATTTAGTTTCTTGTTTTTCATGTTTTTTGAAATTTAAAATGGGAAAATGGATAAAAAAAAAATTGTGAATTATACATGAATTACATGGGATGCAAAACAAATATGCGTGTTTTCATTTGTTTCATATGAATTCGGAAAACGGAAGTTTTTGTTGTATTATATGCATTAATTCCTATGTTAATTAATGTTCTTATTCATATGTTAATATATTTTCCGTAGCAAAGCAGTAATTAAGTTCTGAACATTATGTCATGCAAGCACCTCTGGTTAGAAGTCCCTTTTTCACAACTGTCTAAGTTCTTAACAAGCATCTGTGGTTTAGGTGTGGAATTACTAGTTTTCTGTATCATTTCGTTCATTTTTTTTTAACATGTGAGCATTCCATTCAGCAACCAGGTATTGGTGGGGAAGTAGTGCCACATCAGGACAACTCATTTCTTTATACTGACCCAACAACTTGCACTGGGCTTTGGCTGGCCTTAGAAGATGCGACCATAGTAAATGGTTGCCTATGGGCCATACCTGGATCACACAAAAGTATGGCCTTTATACTTGCTTTGGTTACCATTAACTAAGGTTTAGTTTGGTATGCTGGTGATTTTCAAAATCCAATTCTCAAATCTGGTTTTGTAAGTCGGTATCTGATTGGGTGATTTTTTAATTGCAAAAAGACAAATATAGTCTATATATTGGTAATGTTACAAGTAACTTTGAGGTTATTGTTGTAATTAATGGTATAAAAAGTGTAATCGGTTTTTTAAAAGCACCCTAAGACTGTTTCTAAAAACACTTCTTGAAGGGATTAAGCTGATTTTTAAAAAGGAGGTGTTTAACCTTTACCAAACAGCAGATGCAAAGCAGAAGCAACTACTTAATCGAACAACTATACAAGGGCCTAAGTTTTCAATAGTCATGTAAGTCATGCTACTGTGTTCCTTTTGATTTTTATGTATCATAGAGGGCCTCGTGAGAAGATTCATTAGGGATGAAGGGGGTGTTCACTTTGATCGGCCATCACCATCCTATGACCAAAAAGATTTTGTCTCCATTGAAGTTAAAGCTGGCTCCTTGGTTGTTATTCATGGTGATCTTATTCATCAGAGGTTGGTAACTATTCTCTTTTGTTTTGTTTTCCTGATGTTTTCTGGGTACTGGTATTCATTAGCGTACTTCAGTAATCATTTGTTTTAATTTGTTCCTTTGCATTTTTCTTTGTTTTGGGGATGCATCTGCAGTTTTGAGAATCTATCTTCAAAATCAAGGCATGCCTACAGCTTGCACGTGGTGGATACTGATGGTTGTCAATGGGCACCTGATAATTGGTTAGTGAATGGAATTTACTTAGATTTATTTCTTTGTTACAGTTCTCTTTTCAGATTTGAAATCAATCATACAACTTTAGCTGCTCGTGATTTCCAATTAGTGGATTATATTTGGAGTGTCAGAAAAATATTTCAAATTTGGTGTTTCTGTACTTTGTCGGGGAATAGTTGAATTCTTTCAAACGTTTCTCAGTTTTCATTTTATTCTTTGGCTTTGCATCTTTCAGGATTAAAAGAAAGGTGGATCCTCAGCCGCTCTATGTTTCTTGATTCTGTCTTGGTTATCTTTTCGTCAAGAAATAAAACACTGCTACTTTTTCCCTTTCCCAACACTTGTGTCAATGCTGGGTAATCATTCCTAGATACTCCTAAGAACAATCTGTGTTTTATGCAAGAATCAGATGTTGAACATGGTTTTTTAAAAATGTAATTTTCTTTCTTGTACATCCTTGTGAACCAGCGTCGAAACAGCTATACAATTCTAGATTAAACTGTTGTACAAATTCTGTATTAGTATTATGAACTTTGGTGCGACTTTTTTAGTGTTTCATAGTGGCTACATCCTAGCATAGTGGTCCTCATAATGATCTGATAATGCTGTGTCGTTTTCTTCAGTGTTAGCTTCTAATTGGTTTGGATGTCAGTTCACTGCGAGAGCGTGTTACTGTATATTATTTTGGTGAGCAGACTGGGTTGTAGCTATATTCAGGTTTCACAACACATTTGTAGACATTGTTGAGTTGGATAAAACTCCAAGTGATTTGTGTCCTGCCTCTTGTGTTATGTGTCGTACCTTCTCGGGGGGTTTTATTTATGCCAAAACTTTCGCAAAAAGAACGAAGAAAGTAAAAAAAATTTGAAACCTTGTTGAACTATTTTACAACAAACGAGAGCATAAAAATAATTGCTTTACCCGTGGATTGCACTTGGAAGTACTTGTGACGGACCTTGTCACAGTACACCAATCCAATCACAAGCGAATTGATCAAAAGGGTGTTACTGATGAGGTGAAACTCGTCTTCTCCAATCCGGGAAGAAAGATAAAAACAAGTTTTTTTTTTTTATCTTTCTCCATTGTATCATTGAAAGGATGCAATAACTTTGTTTTTGTTGAACTGATCAAAAGGATGTTCCGGGAAGAAGTTTTTGTTTTCATCTTTTCTCCATTGTATTTTTGTAAAATTTAACATGACAATTTTACATGATATGGATGAAAAAATAATTTTCATTACAATTCTCCACTTCAAATATTGATATCAACCATCAACGGTCTCAAATGAATTCAACTTCAACTTTCCCTTAACTCACTGAATCGAGAACACTATCTACAAGTGCTTGCTCTTACAAGAACTTTCCATTGTTCAAATCATGTCGCCCCCGTCCCCATGGCTTCAACTAAGGGCCCATTGTCCTTTTTTCGTAGAGCCATCACATGGCTACACGATGCAAAGTCTTTCCAAAATTGTCAATTTTGGCCTTTTACCAGTTTCTTATGACTAATTTATTGAGATTTAATGTGGAAACGAAGTATGGTAAATTTAAATTGGATAGAAAAAGAATAATAAAAGTAAGAATGCACAAGATACAACAATATATATGTTTCGACTGAGCCTGAGTGCACAACAGAAACAAGATACGAACTCCATGAACTAGAGACAAATACAAAAGTGGCAAGACTGCTGAATATATATCACAGTCACACATCATCGAAACAGTATGTACCCGAGAAATCACTGGTGTTACAATTCTACAAGTTCTCAGAGATCACTAGAGTTCGTTTTAGCACTCTACACATCATCACACCCATATCAAATGTCACTCCGAAATCGCTCCAAGTGATTACTTAATCACAGTGGATGATCTCAAAGTTTTCACCCATGCCTAGTATACTTAATTGGGAATGTCTTTTTATTATTATCCGTCTGGGAGTTAGCTTGTGCTTCTCCCAAGAACTGCATAAGTATCTGATTCTAATATGTTAAATACCATGCCGTCCTCGCCATCGAAATTGCCCCTATGACATGTGAGAACCTGCATGCTGCACAAGGATCCTATGTAGTATCCCACTCTATCAGTTGTCCAGAAATGACTGACTCATGTTTGTTCGTATCGTACTGAATCAAATAGCTCGGTCAAAAGTACAGTGAGAAGCGATGATCTTGGGTTTCAAGATAGTCTTGACAGAGGCAAGCTGCTTTTATTTTTTCATCCATTGTTACCGGTAAATACCATCTTTCTACATCATTGGCATTGGTCTACCTGTTTGTTTTTATTTTGTTTTGTCAATGAATTAATAATGTAAAATAACAGAATTTACAAGTGACAAATGACATAATTAAATTATTCATTCAAATGCCTTAGCATTGACATCCATTACAAAGCAAAATGAAGTTGCCACTAGTTTACAGTACCATTTTTCATTCTCCAACTACAAAAGCTAGATACTCTTTCTAGTAGGAAAAGTCTTAGATACAACTTCGAAGCACTGGGTAGCTACAATATATGCACCGGCAACAGATTAGCTGCCCTTTTGTAATTACTTCTTCGAGAGGTTTTTCCACTTTTCTTTGCAAGTAGAACACAATGTTTTCACAACATTTTGAAATGACATGCAAAACGCCATGAAACAATTAAATGGAAATACAAAGAATCGGGTGCGAAATATGTGTATATACATATATATATTACTCGAGAAGCTTGTTGCATGTGCCAACGCCTACAGCTGCTGCAAGATGCCAAGCAGCATGAAGGAATGGAGTTTCGGGGAAGACATCATCAGCAATAAAAAGGGCGCCTCCTAAAATTGATGACATCTTGTGTACGTTGTGGGCTACCCTCAGCTCTGGATCTTCCAATGCTCTTTTCGCAAATGCCACCTAGAAAGAAAGTATTTAAGAAACAAAAAGTGATTCAGGAATCAAAACAAATTTATCAATCTATTTGTTTGCGACAAATCAGAGAAAAATGAGATGGATTCAACAATTTCATTAATTATTTAACTATTCTGCAGACTCTGCTCTACTGGTAATTTATACAATAGGGACTGAAATGGAGTTTGATTATTCCAAACTATTATTGCATTGTCTTATTTTTTTATTAAGCATCCATAATCCAACAAGCGGACCACTTCCACTAGATTCTTTCATTTTCTAATTTTTGAGGACTAAAAAGGTTAATTCGAGTTAAGCGTAAACTTCAAAGTTATTTATGGTGTGAACAGGGCAACATCTCTAAAGTTAACATTGTAGTCCCATATTTATTTTTCTTCAATTCCATTCTAACCCAACCCGTCATATATATAGATCCAAACATAGATATCCATCCATCCACCCAACCAACAATATCTATTTTCTTACAATTGTTAAGCCGGCAATCTACGTTCATAATATCCTTTTGAAAAATATTAATTTGCCAGTGTGATTGAAGAGGGAAGAAAAAACAGAAAAAAAATGAGAAGAACAAAACCTCCATCATTCCGGTGTGAACTGCTGAGACCATAAGAGGCTGGACGGGCAAAATTAAAGCTGTAGCTGCCGTCAACAGCTTCGGATTCTCATTCCTCAATGCCCTTGATAGACACTGTAAGAACCATAATAGGTACAAGTAGTTATGCTCTGTATCAGTAGTCAAAATTTAGAAATTTTACTAGAGAAATATTACATAATATTGATTCTACACAGTGACTACCATTGAATGGTCAAAGGGTAAAGATATAGCTGCACACCAATGTTGTTAAAAGCTCCAGGCACCCTTAAGACGCTAAGACCCCTTATTGCTTGAGGCACTAGGCGCCAACCAAGGCGCTCGTCCAAGTAATGTAAGGCGCTAACGATTTTTTAATAAACTTCATAATCTTGCAAGATTATTAACCTGTTCCGGTGTATGTTGAAGTATAAGCTCTTGTTGAAGTGTGGCGAATTGGTGGTAACTTCTTGATATATTATTGCATAACCCATTTATAGTTTATTCTAGTGATACGATAACAAGGCATATCATAAAAATAATATATACCACAAAGATAGAACAAAGATATAGAAAAATAGCATGATGTGAGGCGCTCGCCTTAGCGCTTTAGGCGCTAGTGCTTTAGGTCAAGACGTTCGCCAAGGCATGCCTTACTTATGTGGCTCGCCTATATCCATATGAGGCGCTTTGGCTTCGCCTAGCCTCGCCCGAGAAGCTAGGCGAGAACCTGGAGAGCTTTTAACAACACTGCTGCACACAAAACTGCTATTTCTGGTTTAACTTTAACACAACAGAAAACTTTCAATATACTGTCTTCAAGAACTCATGATTGACTTTCCTTTTACAGACAAAGTCATCATATACAATAGACCGTATAGTGTATACAAGAGCTCAAAGCATCTTCCGAATTACATGCCACTAGCATACATATACTTCACTCAGAAGAATAAAAAGCTAAAAAACAAAGAGAACCCATTAACCAAATTTAGCTAAAACATACTACAAGAGTACGATTCTGAATTGATTTACTGAAATCAATCTATCTTACCACAGATGCTGCAGCTATCATAGTATAGTCAGCCCATCTCAGGTACTTCCTTGCATGACCTCTAGAGGCATGATACAAGCTTGATACAACTCCAACACCGATTAGTGAATTAGCATAGAGTTTACAGTTCAAATTTTTTCTGCATCACCAGCAACAGAAAACAATAAGACACAATGAAAAATATAACAAACTTCCAAACTTGTCCTGTAACTAAAGATAATATCTTGCCTCGGAGCCTGGATTCCAAGAGCAACGAAAGGAAGGGAAGTGAGCACATTAGCTATAGTTTCTGCGAGGTGCCTATCACCTACGAAAGAAAATTAAATTCCAGTTAGGAGTCTAGGACATAAGCCTTAGCTACAAAATACAATTTTTATCTCCTATTACCATGGAGACAGCTTCTAATGGGTCTGAGACATGCAGGTCTTTGCTCCCATACTCTGCAAGTAGCATCGATTGTTAAAACTAAAAGAAACATAATTTTAAAATGCCCTTCTTAGGACACCAAGAACACGGCATAAAACATAAAAAGTGGTTAAAAAAGTTAAAGGTATTCAAATTAGACAATAAACAGTATTATACTCACTGCACTATAAGACGATGACCAGGACCAAAACAAGAGTTTGAACATGTCGACTGATTAATTTCCCCATGTTTGTTTATCTCCAACGCAAAGGGTGAATGAGGCACCACGTGCACTCCATGCACACCCTCGAGGGATTTGCTTTGGTTCAAAGTACTTGAGAGACTCATAAGCTATGTGGCAATCAGTCAAAAACTGACTGATTGCCAACAAGAGCTCGGAAGTCCCAATGTCACACAACAATAACAATTATGACTTTATCCCTGTAATGATTCAAAATACCTAAGCATTAAATAATTTATTAACGTTAATGTTGAAAATGTAATACAAATCCAAGAATGACCAGTGCAACATTTCCGATGACATAACACAAATAATCACAACACACTCTTTTGTAACATAAAAAATTTCAAATTTCATTCAAATACAAGTCTGAGAAAGAATGAAGTATAAAATGTAGTATGATCACCGAAAGTTCCTCCATTTACTTTGATACAGTTAGAATTTTGCAAAGCTGCATTATTCTGAGAACCAAATGTTGGCTTAGAACAGATATAGCCCAAGGTAGTAGCCAAAACTCTAATTGTTTGCATCCAAATAATTGTTGTACCTAATAGGTTGCATATGGAAGCCATATAAAAACATCAAGGGTAATTGGATACGTGACACATATTTGGCCACCAGATAGTTTCTATGCTAAATCATACTTTCATGGTACTTGCACTACTATGACATTAACGTCTGATTAGAAATGACTAGTGTTCAACCTTGATTTGAAATCCTCATCAACTTACTTGAAACCATAAAAATCTAGTCAGTTTATTTCCATGGATAACAAAGTCTATACATGAACTCATCCCAATCGGTTTTGAAAATCCCCAAAACCAAAACTCAACAGTTAGCAGTCTATTATAGAAAACAAGTTACACCTCAACCTAAAGATAATCCCCCAAACCAAAAGTAAATAGTCAGCAACCAGTCTTATGAAGAGTCAATAGGAAAACTCATGCCTCGACAATCAGTCGGTTGGCTTGTGGCAACCATCTGATGTCATGACTTATTTTGGTTCAATTGTGATGATCTCAAATTCTCAGGGATAAGACTTTGTTGTTTGTCATTAGCCAAACCAACTTACCCATGTGTATAAATCAAGAGAAGAATAACAGAAATATCCTCGACCATAACAAGCTTAATCCCAATTCCATATTTGAAGTAAACCCTAAAAAATCAAGTGCCCATCTCGCATTATGCCGTTTCCCATTTTCATTAGCCATTTTTCCAAACACCTAGTGGATATTGAGAAAAATTCCTAAAAAGTGATAAAAGAATGAACCCAATTAAGCACATCTAAAAGCTAAATTTCACCTTCTTTACCTTTCCCAAAATAATATTCTAATTCTCCACATCAACCAAATCAAATTCTAAAACATAATAAAAAAATTGGTGTTTTGCAATAATAAGCAAAGTCCACCTACCCAATAAAGATCAATAACTCAATCAAAAATATAAAATCAATACATGTGTCATAAAATTAAACCTGGAGGATGAAATGGGGAATAAATAGATACACGCGAAGAGATACATATAGAAAAATGGGTATGCGAAGAGTTCCAAATTAGGAAAAACCCAGTTCGGAATTTTTAATTATAAGCAAAACCCATCAACTCGATACAGATTATGAACTAATAAGAAGCATTATCGTTAACAAAATTAATAAAATGTGTGATAAAACAGAGAGGAACCTGGAGAAGGGGATGGTGGGAAAATAGATATACACGCAGATATAGGTATAGAATTGAATCTGCTAAATGCCTCAAATTAGTGGAAAAAAAAACCCAAAGTTCGGATTTTAAGGGGGGAGAGCGAGAGAGAGATGCGAATTTATATTCGAATCTTCTTCCAGGAAGGGAGGGCATATGCTCGTGTCGCAATTGCATGTGCTTTGAAAAACAAAATAACCAAAAAGTGTCTGTCCTACTTTCAAGGCTTTTCTTCCTTCGTTTTTTATTTTTTAATTTCATTTTTGTTTTTCATATGTTTTTGGTGAGGAAAATCGCACGCTCGGTAATCCTAAGAACGACAATCTTGTAGTTTAAAAAATTATATTATAAAAAATAGAAGCAAAGTAGAAGCGGAAGTAGAGAATGGAGAATAAAAATTACCCAAATCCACGGAGGTTTTGATAATTTAACCCTAAGACAAATTAAGATTTTAAGGGAGAGAGTGAGCAAGAGATGCAAATTTATGTGAGATCTCGCAATTGCATGTGCTTGAAAAACAAAATAACCAAAAAGTGTCCAACTTTGAAGACTTTTCTTTTTCTTTTTTTTTTTTTTAATGTTTTTGTTACAAAATGACATTTGATGGATGATGTGATTTCACGAGTTCTCGGAGATATATTTATGTATGATTTGTAATGGATTACAAAAGAAAAAAACCACATAAGTGGTGCTCAGAAAAGAGAAAAAATAGAGAATATAAGTATGATTGTGAAATCAAATCTGACTTTATTTTATATTTATTATTTCTACTTTATATAATTTTTTGATTCAATAATATAGAAATATTTGATATAACTTTTTGATTCTATATTTTCGAAAAAATTTTGTGTGTGAGAGAAAAAGTTAGATATGAGTTAAATAATTTTATCTCACAAAAAAAACAACTCATTTTAAAGTAGAGGAATCTTACAATTTTCAAGGGAGGAATATTGCAATTTTCAAAAGAGGAATCTTAAAGACTTTGATTTTTATTGGGCATTAAAAGTGTTCTTCAATTACGTGTCAGGGCCACTATATGTCACACATATGGGCATAAAATTTTCCATTGAAAGAATATAAGTTGTGCAATAAACTATTTTATTTTGAGAGTAGTTTTACTGTCACTCATACTTTTATAATATTTTAATAAGATTTGAGCTCAAGATTAAAGGTGTGATGGACATGAATCTTAAAAATTTCACCAAACTCATCTAAGAAAGCTTTATTAACAAATTTGTGATATAAGTGAAAATAAGACTTGGTGGAATTTTTAGAGCAGAATACTGTTTGACTGAGCATATAATTACTTCCAGATGTATAAAAGGGAAGTAATTCTACTATTTTGTAAAATATCTTAATTCAATATTTTTATCAATAATAAATTAAATAATTATTTGTAATTTTGTAGAATAAAATAATTGAAAATTATGGCCCATATTTAGCTAAGTTTTGGCTATAATTGAAGAAATAGAAGAAAAGGGCATGCAAGAATAAAACTATCCCCGCCATGCATTTGTCCATATTGCGGCACATCTACGACTTTTTCATTTCTTAAATTATTTGATAAAAGATTTTGAGTTTTTATAAATTTGTCAAAATTTATATTTTTACAAACTGAGTAAATGTTGACTATCATATATTTTTCACTATATTACTATCAAGTATGACCACCTGATTATGTCTTTTACTTTGGTTGCTTTGACAAATGTTTGAGAAAAAGACTTTGTGACTTTGAAAATGTGTTTTCCGACACATACATAAATAACAAAACTTGTCAAATTATATGGCAGGCTCACGTAAGTATGTGTTGTTCAAGATACCATTTTACTGTTAATAGTAATATTAGAAATGGTTTTTATTGTCATTAATACTAAAGATATTAGTAAAACTATTCATCTTTCTCTATAATATGTTGGGTCTATATTATAACAGGTGTCTTAACAAAATTACACAAGTTTTTGCAGCATCAAAATATTCTTCAATAGCCTGAGTTACCAGCTCACTCCAAAATGAATACTTTGATAGTAGCAAACAAGAGAATTAGTTTTTATTATGTTATAAATGTCTCAATTTAAATTTTATCATTGACAATAAATTAATATTTTTTTGAGATATTTTTCAAGTTCAAAATATGGACTTGATGAAGTACGTTCAGAATGGCTGACCGAATTACAAAATATTTACTAATATAACCGCATAACTTAAATGGTGAATAATCAAATCCTTTGACATATTGAGGGTACTGAATTATTATGCTTATAAGTATAGCTATATATATATATATATATATATATATATATATATAGTCAGATTTAATTTATGGCTTCAATCGAGAGGAAATAAATTTATTTATAATGACCACAACTTTTATATAATTGGCACTGTAAATGAATATGATGACTCTAAAGACCCCTCTAACTAGTTTTGCTACATTCCTTGGTGTGAATGATACAAGTTGAGTGGTTATAGATTGTGGTATAATAGTAGGTGCTCACCTTTAGCTTAAATATAGCCTTGGTTTGGCATATTAGAATTGTCCCCTACATATGAGTTGAGTCAATATTGAGGGAGAGACATGATCATTTGCCCCTTTAAAGTTAATTGATTATGTCATTATTATAAAGCAAAAATAATTTGGAAGTGTGATTATATAATGCCCATATTTTAGTGCTCTATATTATTTCTCGGTCTTAAAAACATATAATGAACAAAATTAGAACTGCTGACAAGCCTTTAAATTAATAGTTGGAGTTGTATATTTCATAATTTTAAGGCACAAAACATGCCTAGAGATGGGAGTTCATGAATCTCGTCTTACAATGAGATCAAATTTTAGTATCCTCCGCTTCTAAATATGCCTTTATTGAGTAAGTACTCTGCTTCTATATAATGGCATGATAACTCTTATAAAAATTCGATGTGAGATAAACTGTTCATTTAT
>MKEJ01047987.1:0-18809 GCA_001753735.1 Embelia ribes | reverse complement strand
AGTGAGTTGGAGATGCTCTAAGAGCTCGGTACAGTGATCCACATAAAGTAGGGCATTACTGTTCATCCCTATTTCTATTTTCACATTCAAGGAGTCTACTGTGACTGTTCTCTGTATATCAGCCACTAATTTAAAATTTCTATTTTCACATTTAAGAAGCCTAGTGGGAGTGTTCTCTATATCTCAGCCTCAAATTTAAACTTTGAGGTATAGGAGTTAAAATTTACGGGCCGAAAATAGCTAACTGCCTCGATGATTCCAAAAACAAAACCAAGCTCCAGAGGTCAACAAATATGTGAATTATATATATCTCATGGTCTCAAAATCAGGAACCTTGAACAGCAAAAATTGAGTTTTTCGTAAAGAAGACAAAGAAAACACTCACAGGTAATAAAACTAAGGTTGCGCCTCGTTTGGCAGCTACTTCTATCGAGCTCCGAGCACGAGCAAGATTAATATTCTTGTCCAAAGAAACTGATATTTGGCATAGCCCCATCTTGAACTGCCCAAACAAGAATTAAAAATCAATCAATTGCCAATCACAAACAGTTTTAAACAAAGAAATGAAAATTCAAAACAAGTAAAAACTTTAGCAATTTTGGGCATTTGGGAATGATTTTCTAGGGCTAGAAACTGTGCTCTCATTTGGCTGCTGGTGAGAGATTCCATGCTTTTGTTCTGTGTTTGTTATGTTTTGAATACTGATAATAAAGGGGAAAATTTTATAAAATCACTCAAACAGCAGTGGTTGCAAGAATAACCCTCCTGTAATAATTTTTAAAAAAATGGTCTATGAAATGTAAAAAATACTTTCTTTTTTTTTTTTTATATATTTTTTTTTCAGATCTACTTTCTCTCAATTACTCTCATTTTTTTCCCAATTAATTGAAAAAGATAATGGATAATTGAAAAAAATATTTTATCTCTCTTTTTCTATATATATACATCTCAACGCTTCTTTCAAATTTTTAACAATATTATCTGATTTATTTATATTAAATTTGAAAAAAATATTATTATTTGAACTTTTTCTAACAAGAATACGATGGATTTAGTAAGTTATAACTATTATTAGTCAATTATTATTCAATATTAAAGTTGAAAATAAGTGAAAAATAATGAAGAAATCGTGAACAAATATGAAGAACAATTATTCAAGTTCTTCGTGTTATTCAAGTTCTTCACATTTTTAAAATTTTTCACGTTTTTCAAATTATTCAAGTTATTAACGTTTTTCAAATTCTTCACGTTTTTAAGTTTTTTACGTTTTTCAAATTCTTCACGTTCTTCAAGTTCGTTACCGTTTTCAATTTTGTTCACATTTATGCATTGTTTTTAATTTTTTCCACATTTATTATTCACTTTTGTCAAGTGCAGCTGACGATGATAAATATAAACACAATATTTTTCTTGAAATATGATGGGTTTTCTCTAATATTTCCTAATTACTAATTTCAAAAATAAAAAATAAGAAAAGAAAGTCAGGATTTATTTAGTTTTTCATTTACTCCCACCGTCTCTATTTGATAGAACACATTTCTAATTTCGTTCAACCCAAATTATAGTCTAATTTTCTTGTTTAAAATTACTATAAACAAATATTTTAGTAACATGTTCTCATTTAATGCATATTTTCTTAATATATAAGGACAATTTTTCTTATTTCCAATAAGGGCATATTATTAAAAGAAATTGCCATATAATATTTTGACTATATTTATCAAAAAAAAAATCTCAAATTGTATGAAAAGTTAAATAAACCTATTTTTTAAGGACGGGAGGAGTATAAATCAAACCTGTACATATCTTAGTAAAAAGTGAAATTTCTATATCTTAGAGGATATCTGATATATTCAAAACTCAGGGGTAAAGTTTAATTAATTCTAGAAGAAATAAAGGTGCCATTAAAGTACGAAAAATTCAACTAGATAAATACAAAGCTTATATAAAGGTCTTTAATTAAAATTTTTAGTTTTCTTTTTCACAAATCACTATTATATTGTAAAGCACTAGTTTGTTGCGAAATGGAGGAATATCATGCATAAAAAAAAGCTCAAGCATACACAAAATTATTTTGAGATTATCTTATGTTGAGTAAAATTTAAATTAAAAACAAAATAGCCTAAAAAATACTTCAGAATATGATTTTTTCAACAAATAAATAAATAAATAATAGCACAAGTTCAATTCCAAATAAAATCTAACATATCAAATAAGGTTATTATTGGAATTTTTGTGATAAAATTTTATTGCTAAAAAAAAGAAATCGTAGATCAAAGTAAAACAAATAATAAAACTAAAGCCTCTATGAGATTTATATATCCACTTTACTTGATGACAAACTTTTTGAGAGTAAAGTGAAACTCAATAAAATTAAATACCCCATACAAATACTAAAATATCTCTTACCTAGAAAGTCAGTCACTAGTTTTTTAATTTTTCAAAAGATCAATTATAATTGATTATGCTTTTAGATTTTTATTTCTCGGTATATGATGATGTTTTTATATCTTAATTATTAGGTTTGAAAAAAATAAAATAATATTAGAAAGTAAACGGTAATGTGATCTTTCAAATGCAAGTTAAATTTGAATTTTAACTTGTAATATCCTAAAATATTGAAAAATCTTATGGAATTTCAAAATTAATATTGACTTTGACACCAAAGATTTTACTAGCTAAAAATATCTCTGTGAATTTTTTTTTCACAATTTGTAATCTCTACATACATCTCATACACCAAGATCTTTTACTGACTTATCCACTTTGAATTTGCATATTTATGTTATTTGATCATATTAAACAATAATTGTTATATCATCGCTAGCTGTTTTTGACAAAATTGAATAAATATGAAGAAAATTGAAAACAATGCATAAATGTGAAAAAAAATGAAAATAGTGAAAAAGTCGAAAAACTTGAAAAACGTGAAGAATTTGAAAAACTTGAAGAACGTGGAGACCATAAATAACTTGAAGAATGTAAAGAACTCGAAAAACGTGAAAAACTTTAAGAACGAGGAGAACTGTTCTTCACATTCATTCACAATTTTTTCATTAATTTTCCACTGATATTCAACTTTAATATTAAATAACAATTGATGAATAATGATTTTAACTTACTAGAGGTGGGACTTTGCCAAAATCCAATCCCAACAAATGAGAGCCAAAAATAAGAAGGGAAAAAATGAAGGCGAAAAATTCAAGTCACGCTTACACTTTGAGCCAAAATTTCAATATCACTGTCTAATGGGCACTGTTCCAATGTAACGAATATTATCATCTTTTGCTCATATGATGATGATTTGGACAAGTTAAGCATCATTCGAACACAAATACCAAGCCTTGCAATGTACTATATTCAATGGACAAATATATTCATTTCATTGATAATGTCTTCTGGATCAGTCATTCATATGAAGATGGTACCAAGTTAGACATTTCTTTTATCACAAATACCCAACCATGTTATATACTATATTTCACGGATGGGTACTTGATCTCGTGTCTTCTGGCATTGAATATAATTCATATTTTAATATGCTTATACTGAGATATTTACATTTTCTTCTACGTAACAAATAATTGAAAATTATAGCATGTCTTTCTGCTTACCCGACAAAACCAACTGTTTTTTCTTTGCTCGTGACGGCTGAACTTAGACAGACTACTTGCAAAGATGTCGGAGGAAATGGGGCTTGTTAGTGTTTATACAAAGCCGCAGGGGCAACAAACTGATTTCAGTGATCCTGCGGTTCTTTCAGCTGTATGCTAAAATTTCAAACCCTTTTATGCTGAAAGTTGTAGGCAATTGGAAGTTCGTCTTTGTTATTTTCATCAAGTGATCTGTTCTTTTCTTGTCTGTAATATAGGATAGAGGTGGCTGCTTTGTTGAGGACTTGCGTACCATATTCACAGGAGCCTAGTGAAGGATGTCAAGTATGCGTCAGTGTGAGGCATAAGTGCTAGGCACTACCCGCAACATTGTGGCCTTGGTCATGTACTGCAAGATGAGGATGTTGTCCAGATCGTCGAAAGGAAGGCACAATGACCATTCTGTTGTGGGGTTGAATTCTCAAGGTTTTCGGCAATATATAGCTTTAGCAAAGAAATTTTGCATGCTTAGACCTAGTTCTGCACTATGGAGTGAATGGACAGTATTGTTGAGAAAACGTGAATGATTTTTGAGAGCAAGGATTGTGATCGACTAATTGTAGTCAACAAGGATATATCATAAAGTTGTAATAAATAAGAGCATGATGATTGCTCCCTTCTGCAAGATGATAAAAAGAATACGGGAGATGTGCTGTGAAGCAGTGGAAGGTCATGCTCGAAATTGGCCTTATTCCGTTCGAAAATGCGTGGGAAATAGAAATAGGGCACCCCACTGACGTGTTGAGATGTGTTAACCTCTGTCAAACTTAGATATTTTTACAATTAGATGCTTTACTTGTGTTTACATTGGCGAGTGAGCGCATAGATAGGCACTTTTTTTTTTATTTTGGACCTGCAAATCTTTCCTTGGGTGGTTATACATTTTAAAAAATATATATTCCTAGTGATGTGATGATCGAGAGATAATTTTAAATTTCTATCTTGATGTTCTTTTTCAATGAAACTAAAGAAACGCTTTCATTTTACAGGAGAAGGAAGATGGAGGGAGGGGTCGGTTTAAGTCTCACACCAATGCTCCTGCACGAATATCTGATAGAGAAAAGAGGGCACCCTTGAGGACATAGTCATTAGGGGCTTCTCGTGTTTGTTACTTGGTAGGCAATATATATTGTTTCAATACCCGATCGACTTTAGGACCCTTTCCTCTTTGTTTGTTGGAACTCGAAGGAAAACTATGGGGGAAAAACACCCGGGTTTGTTCTTCTACTTTGAAGCTGGGAAGTGAGCAAATTCATCAAATGGCGCATGAATGATGTTGTGCAAAATACATCTTACGCATAAAGATTTGTCAAAAAGTGTATTTCAGTAAGTGTTTGTTTATAAATGTAAATTTGTTTTGCTCTGAATCCCCCTGTGCAAAGGACAACGAATGAAACTTAGCTATGGATGGGTTAGAAACAAATATAATACAGAAATAGACATTTTAATCAGATGAGGAATAGATGACAAAATTGAAACTGTATTTCCTTTTGTGTTATTATAATTATTATTATGGTCAAGGTTGCAACTATAAGTCTATTTATATCAATACTTCAACTTCTATATCTCGATAGTGTAAGAAGTACATACATCATAAAATTAATTAATTCTGATCTTGAAAAAGATACTCACTCCTAACAAATAATAGTCCATTGAATTTGGCAAACAGTTTCATACAAAATTAAAAAATAAATTTTAAAATATATTATTTTTTGCTACTTTTTGGTCTTGTGTAAAATTATGTACTAAGTCCAAATGGGTGTCATGTTTATCTATAGTAATTATGAAGACTAAAAATGATAATATGTTAAGTAATATTGTACCAAAAATAAAAAGTTAATAATTTTTGGACAAACTAAAAGAGGAAAGTGGACTATAACCAAATGATGAAGACTTTATATATATTGGGATGTAAGATTTTATAAATATTGGTGTGTAGTATTTTATTATATATCTTCATTCATGATATAAAAATTAGAAAAATAGGACATTAATTCTGATTTTCTACATGTTAACTTTGATATTTGCTAATTAGTATAAAATCTCTATCCATTACTAAATTTATATATCTTTCCACAAGTTATGCCAAAATTGAAAAAATGAGAGTAATAATTACCCCTTACAAAAATATGACAAATTTAATACTTTTTGTAAAAACAGAATTTTGCTAAAAATACGAATTGTGACCAACTACGAAGAAATGTGACGAATCAAATTGAGAAAAAAATCAAATTAAAAATGTAAACTATGACAAAATGTGCTATATTTATTATTGCCTTAAAGCTATTGTGTTTCTCTCTATCCAACACATGTTACCTCTAAAATTTGCGTATATTTAAGCTGACCATCTGATAATTGTACTAATTACCGTCATAGTTAGAATAACTTCAATATAACCTCATATGTAATTGCTTTCCACTTTAACCGTACCTGTTGATTATGTTTCATCATCCAATTGATGACCAAAATTTTCAATTCAATAATTGTATCTTTTACATGTGCATAAATCTTGTTCTGGCTTGTTTGTGCATGTGTTTCGACCTTCAATCTAGATTGGAATGCGGCATTGGATAAAATGTTGTTGGTGATGAAGAAGAGCAAGGAGTGATATAGATGATCATGATGAAGAATTTAATCAAAGTTGACATAATACTAGTTATATATGTCAATACGACACAAAGAGGCCTTCTAGTAGCCCTCCGAGGAAGAATTCGAACATGGCGGAGATTTACCATTAATAAATTGTGTATCTTACGAAAAGTTGACTGATAGGATTGAGGTTATGTCGCAAAATTTACCATTAACAAATTGTGTATCTTACGAAACTTTGGCCGATAGGAACTTCATCCCGACTTACACATTGCTTGACTGGTGCTCGAGCTAACCGAATAATATCCGTGTGGATGAATATGATCTCCTCATAGGATTTTGGATTCTTTCAATAGAATATACAAGACATTAGATGCTATCCCTTTCCAGAGATGATATTGTTCGGCCTGGTTTATCTTTTCTCATATTTTAGTTATTTTTTTTGTCTTTCCAATTATTTTTAGGTTCAATTTAATTTTGAAAACTCGCGTAATCAATTATTTATACTACCCCACCTCCACAATAGACGGTGGAGATTTATTCAATCAAATGGCTCATATTGCCTATTTAGAACTCTTTTCAAAATTCTTACAAAATATATGAGATATTTTAAATGACAATTCTAGAATAATTTTATAAACTATTGTAGGAAAAATCTAGATAGTTATGTAAATTTTTTTTACTAGCCAATGTGCTAGATAAAACAAATAAGCCCAAATTCAAAATCCAAATTATCTATAAATCCAAAATACAAACTCTGGAAAGGTACTCGTTCAGTTTGGATAATTTGGATTCGGATTTTGGCCAAAATCAGGTTCAATTTATGTTCGGGTTTGTTAAAAATAATTCAGATAATTTGGGTTTAAATATTTCAAAATTATATTCAGGTAATTCGGGTGTGGATAATTCGGATCGGGTATTACTCTCCCCGACTCAATATGTAGATCCCATCTACAAGCTTCGGCCGAAAGCTACCGATGCCACCAATCAGTGCGTGAGTTTCAGTCATTTTTGCTTTGAGCTACTTGAGACGTTGTGGAGCATATATGGAAATCAAGAGACATCCGTACTTACGAAATGTTTTGACTGACTTATAAACCTTGCATTTTATGGTGCTCTAAGATGCTAACCCTTTCATATTCTTCGGCACTAATTAATTTTTTTTTCTATTTTAGTGATTTTTTGGTCTTTCATTTTATTTTTAGGTATACTCAAATAATGTAGAATACATTTTCGGGATTTCCAATAATGCTGCGAATAATTTCCTATTTCAAGTCACAATCATGAACTATTGGTCACCCAGTTCATTTTATAATTTGGCTTCTGTTTTCATAGATTTACAAGTAAGAAAAATCATGCACCGGTTGCTCTAATTTGTTTACTCCTTTTCTTTTTCTTGCTTAGACATGAAATAAGTTTCAAACGCCATTGCCAAAAGCATCCCAAAATTTTATTTAACATCTTGAGAGAAAGGAGTATGCTCATTTATTACCTAGTTCAGGCCAAAGAAAAAATGGAAGCTATAACAAAATTCAAAGGGCAATATGAAAAATGCTTGAGAACACCGTAAATCTTGTCCACTTGAACGAAGCCCAGAAATACTATTGGCAAGAAAAAAGTGAAATATAACTTCCCAGAAGAGTTACCTTTTTCCCCAAACTAGAACAAGGAATAGAAGGATCTACATATTGATATAAACATTTTTAACAACAGAGAGACCGATAGCCGATTATCTAACTGAGAAACACTTTATGCAAATATTACAATTCTATAAGTACCCTGGACTTGTTGCATGTACATTTCCACCATTAAACTTGCTCGAGTTGAGGACAGGAGGAACTTGTGCCTGTATTTTTGCTAGCTCTCTGACTCGCACCAGAATTTGAGGAGGTATTGGAGCTTAAAACTGCTTGCGAAACTTCTTCAATCACATTTTCGACTAGAGTAAGAAAATAAAAACAAGATGACATCCTAAAACTACAAACAGATAAAAAATAATTGTAATAAAAATCAAGAACGCAAAAGATTTTCTCACCCCTTCTTCTGCAGCAGGTTGAGCAAAGCTAGCTCTCAGCAGATTTCGCCACTTGTCCTACAAAACAGAGATTTGTCTTCAGCTTGATAACCATCAAAAACATTTTTGCTAAATTGACTTACTCCAGTTTAAGTAAAAACATACCTTGAGATCAACTGAAGTTCGATAGGAATGAGAGGCAAATGAAAGTCGTTTAATCTCGGACCATCTACCAGCACCAAATCTTTCCACACCCTCAACTAGATTGACAACCTCAGTTAGACTCCAAGGTCGATGATGTTTCCTCCTAACTCCCCCTTTTGCCATCTCCACATTTGGAGAGTCGCTATCTGAATTATCTGTTGGTAGGTCCCCTCGACTGGGCTCAACATTTTCTTCATCTTTCTCTGACTCGCATGTTTCTCTTTCTCGACACGGCCTCTCTTTCTCCGGCTCCTCCATATCCTGTGACAAAAAAACTACTTGTTATGACAAAGTATTCTTATCTATCAGCATATAACAAATTCTTCCCCGATAATCAGCTTTTAACAGACATTAAACATCCATAGACATCAATTATCAAAAATAAATAAATAAATAAATAAAATAATTAAAAAAAAAATCCATAGGCGTCTATCTATTTTCATCCCCAGGAGAGTATTAACCCACAGCAGTTTGACACCACAAGAAGGCATCAGAGAGTTGAACCATAAACTACAAATCATAACAATTCAGAAACTCCAACCAGTGTAATAAATATGTTGTTTTCATAACAATTCACGGCTTCAAAAACTAAGCAATGGGGGAAAAAAGGAACTGCCATATGCAGAAAAGGAAACATAGACATTAAGACTAAAGAATAGAAACAGTCTGCACCGCACTGGCAATATAGTTTGTAGATGTCTGATGTGCATCTCCTAAATAACTTTCCCAACTCCACATTTCATAACAGCACCGAACTACTTCGTTTGCCAAAGCTAAAACTTCCTTAGAGATCATCCAGCTCAACAACATTAATCCCAAGTATTCCCAACTAGGTGGTGGAGAAATAGATTAGACATTTTAAGTCTTACCATAAGGAAATGAGAAGGATTGAGCTACAATAACTTCTCACAGAAGTACCATACTAGCTCATAAAAGTGGCTCCTTTCAATGCCTACTTCAATTAAATTGGTCATACATCTTTACAACTAAAATTGTCATTATAAATAATTACAGAAATGGTAGACCTACCTACAGAGGGAGTGGCCTCTAAATACCAGACCCAACTCACCGTCAAATAAAGCCAAGAAGGTGAGAGCACATGAGCTTAGTGACATTTAGCAGAGAAAAAGCCCTTGCACCGTTTCCCATGGCTCTTTAGATTGCAATTGAACAAATAATCTCCAATTCCTCATTGAACAACAATCCTCAAAGCACAAACTAACAGGAACAGAGCATTGGCTCCGAGCTAAATACATGACATTTCAACAAGGTAACAGGAAATGGTAAACAAAAAAAAAATCAGAAATAGCTCGAGCTTTACCATCTGAAGCCATTAAAAAAATACTGTTTCAACAAACGACAGAAATCAACTTACAAGCTTTCGAACCCATGCAGAATCTGACCCTGCAGAGAAGAATGTGCTCTCTCTATCATCATCCGGAGGACCACATGAACCTAATGTTTCCTTAACAAGTTTGGTGGTAACGTGACTTCCGTCCATGCTACCAGATTGGAGTTTCTACATAAAAATGAAAACACATCAATCATTACTTCACAGTTGAAGACCCCAACTTATCAACGTCCTATACCAAAGAAATGAGGGGGGTAGGGTGATGGGGGAGTATGCATATAAAAAAGGCTCATGTTGAAGAACATTAGATTCTTTTAATTCACCATCATTTGCATCTCAGTCAAGGATCGACTACTGCCCTGAGTAAGGAACAAAGGAATTGGGCATCGCTTCATTACTCTTACTATATGCAACTCATGATAACTCACCAAAAACAAACCCTTTACTGCAGAAGTAAAAATAATCAATATAAATCATATAACCTGTTGAAAAGGGATTTTTTTTTATAAACAAGCACAGTTCATGGTTGAGAAAACTCGACATTATCAACGAAAAATTCATTTATCAGGACAATTGACCGGTCACCTAAACTGGGCCAGGGAAATATGGTTCAATGATCCCCAGAAAGTAAAACAAACTAAAAACTAGAATGTATTGCAATTCACATAATTATGAGGAAAAGTAACCAGTAACTCTTTGGGTGTGATATCTGCATCCAAGGCAAAATGAACACGTTGCATAAGCTTCGGATGTGGGGAATGGTTAGAGAGATAATAAAATGGCAGAAAAGAAGAACACAGATTAGCAAACACGAATGGTGTAATAAGACATCGCAACAGATAAATGAAGAACGATGTCATAATTTTAATGGACAAAGATGAGGAATGACTTTGAATATGGGCATACAGAAAAGGAAAATATAACAACTCCTAATATCACCATTAGGACAAAGAAAGGTGGAAAAACAAATTCAAGCAAAACTTGAAGTACGAAAAAATATTACCATAAATGCCACATAATTTTCTCTCGGACGGCTTCTTCGGATCCGACAAACATATGGAACTTGAATGCCTGAACCTCCGAAGGAATCAGGCCTCGTGACTAGGGGCCTCCTACTAGATTGTGCATCACATGCAGCCCTGACACAAGGTTTTGAGGCTGAACGAGTACGTAAATTTTTGGATACTGATATTAAATTCTCTGTGTTTTCCCTGGATTCTAGTTCTGACAGCTCTTCAATATAGCGTTTTGTCGGCTTCCGAACTCTTTTGTTTTCTACCCCTGATCTTTGCTGATCTTCACCCCCACAATCATTACCTGCACTAGGATATATCGATCTTTGTCCAGAAACATTTTCAGGATCTTGTGATGGAATATCGACACCCATTGGCAAACCTCCAGCGTTTTCATTCATTTCTTCAACAACAAGATCTTTAGAACTGGTATCCTCAATGGCCGTCGCGCCTTCTTCCCGAACAATTTTCACTGTGTTACCCTCATCAATGATGAAAGTCATACTCAAAACATGACAAGAGTTGGACAGTCCCATAGATATCCTCCTCTTTAGCCACTGCTTGTCTTTAACAGATGTTTCCCGTCCAAAAGCTGCCCTGAAAGTTTCCTGCAGCTCCCTAACAGATAGGCTATCCAAGCATATTTTTCCCTTTAACTTTGAAAAATCAGGTTTTGAACTAGCGCAGGTGGCGCCTGCAGGGCCAGAAGATTCCCTTTTAATCCGTTCATCCACAGATTTTGAGTATTCTCCACTGTTTGCAGACTGATTGATATGGCTGTCATTTGATTTTGCTGTTGAGGGAGAAACAATTCCCTGCAAGTAAATGTAGAAAACCAGATTCGTGTCAATGGCAGGAATTTATCATATGCTCACGAATGTCAAATTTTTTAATCTAAAAGACACAATGACTAAAGGATCGGTAAACAAAATGGATGCCCACTTCCAGGCTCCAAATCTGACTCTCTTCACAAATAAGTTCTCCTCACTAGACTAAAAATATGAACTCTACGAAGATGCCAGGCACCAAATCCTTGTTAAGCTACAATTACAAACAGTATTCCAAAAACACATCATCAAGATGACCACAACCACATGAAAGAGCGGCACATCAGAAGAAAAAATGCAATAATAAAAGACTAAAAGTGTTTTTGAAAAGCAAAGGAAAAATAGTAATCTATGACCTAATTAAATCATTAACTCGTCAAACAACAGAATGGTTTCACAAAATACCTCAGGTCGACCATTAGATTCCTCAACACTCTTTTCTGCATCCTGCGGAGCAATCCCCTTCTCTACAACTGCAACAGGGTCCTCGCCCTGACCTATAAAAACATGTAAAAAATTTGATGAAAGTAATAACCACGAGAATCTACGGAAATGGACAACTCATTTAAATACGTGGACCTATACAGACATCAAGTTCTTTTTCTGATTTGATATACAGACAATTTTAATGCACCTCTATATAAGAAAAGATATCCATTTTCTAAGACTAAGAGTAAGAAAATAAGTAATAATTATGGTAACCTATATCAAGTACCTAAACGTTGACTTTCCAAGGTAACCGATGTTGGACTTTATGCATGATGTTGACATAACTACAAGCGGACAAAATTAATCTTACTCATAATGATTCCATCACTGGAGGGGCAAATATCATTCTGCTCATTGTCTCGAACAGGATGCACATCATTGAGGAAGTCCTCGACTTCCACATCAGTAGCGCAGGGGACTGATTCCCCATTCCCAAGCTTACTTGTGGATGCATCATTAGTGAGAGTGCATACAACATTATCTTTACTGTCCTCGATAGCATGCACATCCTTGAGAAAATCCTCAGCCTCCATAAGTTCATTGTTCATAGCAGTTACTAATTCCCCATCAACAGTCTTACCATTATGAGTTTCTTCATTGACGGCTAATATTACATTCTTCTCACTTTCTCTAACAGGATGCAAGTGTTCGAGGACATCCTCAACTTCCATAAATTCATTGCCCGTAACAGCTACTAAATTCGCATTCTGAATCTTATTGGTAGGAATTAGACTATTGGGTGTGGAAACAACGTTCTCCACAAGGTCTCCAACAGGATGCACATCATCGAGGAACTCTTCAACTTCCATAAATTCATCATCCATAGGAGGTATTAAATCATCATCCCCGTCAACCTACAACAGATAGTATGTCTAAAGGCAACTAGTATAGAATGCTGTAAATTCAGATTTGCAATCCTATATGTGTATTGGTATATTCATATATCAACTGGTGTATTACCTGAACAAGCCTGCATACAGCAGAATCAGGCATCTCAGACCGGGCAGAGTTTGCTTCAGCAGTGGTGACATCATCAACTCGAGTCACTGTTTCCATGGATAACCCACAACATAAAGCTTGAATGCAAACTGAGAAAATGACCATAAATATTTAATATTTTCCCTCGGATCATTTAGCTTTAAACATACAAATAACCTTTTCACAGTATATTGCTAAGCACAAACTCTATTTCAACTAGCATAATCGATAGAAACCAAAATCAACCAACCCTTTGCAAAGAAATCAAGTTCCATCGCAAAATTGACACAATTGGGGTAGAAATAAACAAATTGAGTACAACGCCACCACGTCGGGTCATTGACGTGAATTTGTAGACACCACTCATTTCTATCCAAAGCAACTTGCTCATCTATTTTTCTAGCACACGTGTCTTGATCGCTTGCATCCGTGTTTTAAAGAGCTCTGCCCCTACCTTATCGTTCATTTACCACCTTAACATTCTCGCTCTTTCTAATTGGTGCACTCCCAGGTCTTAAAAACTCTCGCAGCTCTTATACTCAATTGAAACCACATCTATACTCACACAAATCTCTTCATTTTTTATGTTACCTTTCCAAAAATAGCAACAAATAGGGAAATAATAGTAAATTACCAAAAAGAAAAAAATTCAAGCACATTGTGTTGCAAAATAAACAATTAATCAGCAGAATTTCAAATATAATTAAGCTAACCTATAAAAATCATTGTAGCTCCATATAACAATTCACAATTTTCCGAAATTAAAAACTAAAATCAACAGAATTAAGAGCAGAACCAAATTAACCTTGAGAAATTAAACAGGTGATTATAATCGGCCGATGCCGGAATCCGACGACTCCGTTAACGCGCGATTAGAGCGAGCGAGAGAGAGAGAGAGAGAGAGAGGGGTGAATAGGAAGCTTCATAGTTGCATTCAAATTCAATACACAATACTGGCTTTCGAGTTTACGGAACTGAATATAGAATTATCAACTGGAGTTGATAGTGCGGTTTGGGGTCCGCCTTGATTCATTTACTTTTCCAACTGATTGAATTAGTAGAAATTAAATATAATAATTTGCAGGAAAATTAAATATAAGATTAAGAATGGTGCGGCTCAATCTCAATCAAACTTAATTTGAATCTAATTTTTGTGATCAATACTGGTATATATTTTTATTTATATAAAAAAATAAAAATATATAATAATATAAAAAATAAATTTTGAAATTTATACCAAATTTGATTCATTCTCACTTTTATTTCCTCTCATTTTTCTCCCTTTTTTGCAATTTCTTTTATCAATTTTCTTTGCGCTTTTCTTTTTCCTCTTCTTATGTTATCTATACATAAGTGAAAATATTGTGTTCTCATTTAATAATTAAACTTCATATTTACATCAATTATAATAAAATATCATATTAATAATTATTTATAACAACTCGTAAATTTATTTAAAAAAATAAAAGTGCTACCAAATTTACTGAATAGGGATTTTTAATAACCGGAACAACCCTTTTATTAGTCATTCATTTTGATACGAGTACATGAGCGAATGGTTTGGTATCAAAATATTGTGTTCGCAATTTTTTTAATGAAAAAATTATTTTTTTGGTATTAAAATAAAATAAATACACTAATATATTGAAAACATATTTTTAAAAATTTATTATTTTTGTATATTAATATTTTTTATGTATAGAAATAATTTTTAATAAAGTCCATTGTGATTCATTTATATTTTGTATGAGAAATTAGTTTTTAAAACTAAAATTTAAAAATGAAACGTGAAATGCTGATGTGAATGCTAATATCATCCAAGCACTTTCCGATGCCCAAGTTACAAACTTACAGTATGAAAGAACAATATAGAAAATATTTGATGTGGCCAAAAAAACAATACTTGGAAAAAAAATGCCATTCCATTCATTAATATTTTTGATATATATAAATAATTTTTATTAAAATTCATTGTGACTCATTTATATTTTGTGTAAGAAATTAGTTTTTAGAAACTGAAATTTAAAAATGAAATGAGAAATGCTCATATTAATGCTCATATCATGCGAGCACTTTCCGGTGCCCGAGTTACAAACGTACAGTATGAAAGAATAGTTTAGAAAATATTTGTTTCAACAAAAAAGACAATACTTGGAGAGAAATGCCACTCCACTCATTAATATTTTTGATGTATAGAAATAATTTTTAATAAAGTCCCTTGTGATTCATTTATATTTTGTACGAGAAATTAGTTTTTAGAAACTGAAATTTAAAAATGAAATGAGAAATGCTAATATTAATGCTCATATCATCCAAGCACTTTCCGATGCCCGAGTTACAAACTTACAGTATGAAAGAACAATTTAGAAAATATTTGATGCGACGAAAAAAATAATACTTGGAGAGAAATGCTACTCCACTCATTAATTCTATCCGATTTTCTTACCCGATGATGCGATAAAAAAAATCTTTTGACGTTGATGATTTATAGTTGTACTACACTAATGACTAGGACTAATATTTCACTTGTCACACGTTACCGGCTAATAGAATCGGATAGAATTAGTGCTTACTAGATCATTACTCCACTCCTTAGACTACTCTTGTACTTTGGAATGTGGTGGTATTATTTACACAGCTTTACCAATAATTACTAAGAATTGAGCGCATTATATTTTTATCCCGTGCACGAGTAATTGTATATTTTCATCGTCATCACTATCATTTTTTTATGTTTTGTGGTTGGAACTTTTTAGGAACAAGAAAATCTACTAGAATGTACTTGAATGCTTATGCTTATCCCTATCACTCTGACTGGTGATATAAGTTTTATATGATTGTGTTGATGTTTCAATGTCTTTATTTTCATTTGGAAGTTAAATCACATCTTCTCTGTGATAGCAAGTTTGTTAACATGAAAGCCAAACAGTGGATATGTTGAAATTTTTTTTTGTGAACAAATTGTGTACTTATTCATTTACTCTCTTTTTTCTTCTCCATGTAAACCATCACCACCAAAAAATTTGGAATGGACATAATTGCATTGTTACAATGCTTATCAAATATTGGTACCTAAAACATCAAGTCTTTAAATGAAAACATTTTAATACTCTTCTCCTTGCGAAGTTAATTCCATGAGAGGGTGGAAATTGACGGGGGCGATAGAAGAAAAAGATACAGAGAGTGCTAAGCACAACTTCTCATGTCGTGTGCAGGGAGACTTAGACATTCACGGCCACTCGACGACTAAAGGCGCTAAGCATAAATGGTTGAGATCTTCCCGTGCTAAAACATAATCAAACTTGCGAATAATGATTGATTTCAATCTCATTAGTCGGATTATGTACATTTTCTTTTTGTCCCAATCCAAGCTTAACATAATCGTCAAGACCATACCACATTCTAGTCTTCTCTTGTGGTTGTACTTATCTCAATACATCATCATCATGACCCACAAACACTTAGGTCACCACAGGTTTTTAAAGTAAATAAAACAAAAATATGAAGCATATACAAGTAGTTGTTTGGGGATTCTAGGAAAGGTCATAAACAGCTGCATACACCAACTATTAATTACATCTCTTTCTAACTAAATTATTTGTGACAAACATAGGAAGAGAATAAAAGAAGGTAGTTGAAAGTTCCCATCAAAAGCAGATAAATAATGCTCCTTACACATGAATGTGACATAGCATTTTATTATCCATGTTCATCACCTAAAATTAATGCATGGATGGTGTTCAAAATTTTAATTCGAATAAAACTTTAACATCGTGCACACTTTCATTGTGACTTATGGATTATGGGTTTATCCTATTTGACATAACCTCTTTAGAAATAGGTATACAATTGCACACACAAGATCTTCTCAGATCCCGCAATGCAAGAATGTTGTGCACTGAGCTACACAACATATATTACACATGAATTAGTGGTACAAGATAACATAAAGACATATATGACATCCAAAATTGTAAAGGAAAAAAGAGAGAAAAGAAAAGAATGGGGTCATTAGATGAAGTTAGACTCTTTTTGGCAAATATAAGAATTAGAATCTAAAAATTACAATATACATGTAATTAAAATCCAATAGTTCGTAATTTTGCCTGGAAATTAATGTAAATATTGGAATCATTATTGCAAATCAAGTTAATTAATCGATTATGCATCTATCTAAAATTGAATTGAACTTTCGTAATCGTGGAACTTAATCCAAATCATTGATTCCATAATATTTGTGGAATCGGAAACATAATATTTAGCAACAAGGGCATGCTTGATTCCAGTGAAGTACAAAGTTACATGTCAATATATCGTGAAAAAATGGAAAACAAGAAATCACTAGTAAAAAAAACCGAAATTTAAAGCACTTGATCAATCCGAAAACAAGTGAAATTACTTTTTTCCTCACCAATTATCCATATTTAATTCTCTTCAGGCCGCCTTTCCCATCTGATCTCATAGTCCCATTGGAATCTCCTTCGGACGAAGACTCCATAGACTTGGTAAACGAGCTCGATAGATCCGAATACAAATCCGCAACCCTCCTAATATTGTTGTTGAGCTCTCTTATTAGACCCACGTTTCGAGTCAAATTATCGGGCATTTTCGATTCATGGTTCTGGTTAATCTCGTTGATTAACAGCCTGTTTTGGTCCAAAATGTTTTGGACTTGCACAAAACTCTTCTTAAATGTCTGTAATATCTTCCCATCTACTTGCCCACCATTATCAATTCCAGAAAATATATCACCATCCATTTCAATCGCAATTTTATTCATTCACAATCTCTCCAAACCTGCATAAATAACACAGATTTGTTGCCAAATAAAAAAAAATACAAAAAAAACTGAGAGAATTATAGAAAAAGACAAGCCACAAATTTAACCACTGCAGTTAAAGGGCTCTCTCCTATGCTAAAATTTAGGGTTTAAATCCAAAAAAACCTCGTCCGCGTATCGAAACACTTTTCGATCCCGACAACTTGAGTTATAGAAATTAAAATTGAGTGATTGAAAATAAGGAAACGGGTCAGAATTAATAGATGAAGAATAAAGCTTTTCATCTGTAGATAGATAGACAGTATTGGAAGTGTCAAAAGAGATAAAAAAGATACTAGTAATATTTTTCTTCGAAATAAAGTGACAGGTTTTATTTTATTTCCCTTGCATTTGTGTTTGTCAGTATAGGAATATTATATTTCCAGTTGTAAATGTGGAATATCAGCAAATAAATTACACAACATTAAACGGTCACAAGAAAAGTCTTCCTATGAGAAACAACTAAGCACGACCAAAAGGACCCAGACACTAATTATATATATATATATATATATATATATATATGGTACCGAATTACACAACTAAAATGAGATTAGGAAATTGTACTTTAATTTGAAGATCTGAATCTGATTCTAAAAGTAGAAACGCAAAACAAAGTGCTTTTTTTAATAAAGTATAAGAAGGCCCCAGAAAAAGTACAGGGATTTACAGGACATAGATATTCATGTGGGGAAAAAAAAACAATAAATAAATAAACACAAAAGAGTATAAAAAAATTTCGGTAATTCTCGGTAATTACCTCGAATTTCATCGAAATTAAGTGGACAATTTCCGGCAATATCAGGATTGACTCATGGAGAGAGAGAGAGAGAGAGAGAGAGAGAGAGAGAGAGAGAGAGAAATTGAGTGTA
>MKEJ01047982.1:0-13376 GCA_001753735.1 Embelia ribes | reverse complement strand
TGATATTTTGCACAAAATAAACATAGTGAGCAAATATTTGCAAGCTGGAAATATGATTCTTGATGTTGCCATTAAAAGTTTAAAAGGTTTGATTTCATTTTTTGAAAAATATAGAGAAGATGGGTTTGCTTTTGCTGTGATTGATGCTAAAGAAATTGCTAATGAAATGGGGAATGAGCCTATATTTCCTGTGAAGCATAGAATTATAAGAAAGAGACATTTTGACGAGATTCCTGATACAGATAGAGAACAACAATCAGCTCAAGAAGATTTTAGAACTGATTACTTTCTTCTCTTAGTTGATACGACTCTTTCTCAATTGAAGAGTAGATTTGAACAAATGCAAAGTTTTGAATCGGTATTTAGCTTCGTATTTGATGCATTACAGTTGGTTTCATTAGATTATGAAGAAATGAAAATTTGTTGTTTGAAACTTGAATTTACTTTGAAACATGGTGAGGTGCCTGATATTGATGCAAAATATTTACTTTCTAAGTTACAATTATTGCAGGAAATGCTACCAAATGAAGCATGTGGAACGGGAAAAACATGGACTTCCATTGAAATTATGGAGTTTGCTAATAAAATGGACATATTTCCAACTATTTTGATTGCTTATAGGATTTTATTGATTGTTCCTATTACAGTGGCATTTGCGGAAAGAAATTTTTCAAAATTGAAACTATTAAAATCTTACTTGCAAACAACAATGACTTAAGATAGGTTGAATGGTTTAGCAATCTTGAGTATTGAAAAATATATGTTGAAAAATATTGATATTGAGGGCATAATTGATAACTTTGCATCGAAAAATGCAAGAAAAAGCCATTTTAGACAAGACGTAACATTAATACAGAAATAATTAAATCCTTGTTATTGTTGGTTGATTACAATTCAACTTTTTTTTATTTATACTAAGGGTCCAATTTTTATTTTTATTTTTATTTTATTTTTACCCGGGCCATGATTTTACCGGGGCCGGCCCTGATACATATATAATATGAACACAAAATTATCTACATTACCATCTTGAGGATTGCCGAAATTGACGTAGCCGTAGCCGAGGGATCGGCGAGTGCTCAGGTCCCTGCAAACCCTAACCGAGACGACGTGTCCCACTCCGCTGAACAGATCATACAGCTGAGAGTCCGTCACGTTCCAGTCCAAGTCTCCTACGTAAAGAGACGTCGTCGAAACAAATTGGTTCCCGCCGCCGCCGCCGGCCGCCCCTGACGCAACACCGTTCTGCACCGGCACTTGAATCTGCGCCATTGATTTTTCAGTTTGAGAAACCCTTTTTTCGATTTTTTTTTTTTTTGGGTTTTTTTTTTTTGTAGAAGTGGGATAAATCGTCGGAGATTAGCGCTCCGGAAGACTGCGATGAGAGAGAGAGAGAGAGAGCAGAGACGCGATCTGCGTAGGGCACCGTAACGGTGATACAGGATGACGACGCGTTATTGGGAAACATGCTATCACCTTGTTGGTGCCCCGTACAAATGTTATTACCACGGGTACAATTCTTAACAAATATTATTATTATTACTAAAGTGAAGTTTGTTGTAAATTTTTAATATTTTTGTTACACTCTGAATAAATATTTTCATCGCTATTAATATTATTACTACTCTACGCTTACATATTGCAAAAATAATAAAGCCATGTTGTTTTGTTTTACTTCAACTTCTAAACTCAACGTAGAATTATTGTACATGAAATAAGAATATTTTAATTGTTTGAAAAAATAAAATTTTCAATTTTTTAATTAACGGTCTAATTACTTGAAAAATGTGTTGTTATTTATGAAAGTATTATAATATTTTTGAAAACTTAAAATTACTACTAATAATTATTTTTATTTTCACAATACATTATTTTAATATTGAAAAAATTAAACTTTTAAATTTACTTTTGCTTGCAACTTTTTCATGATAAGTGACAATATATCGGGTGTAAAGTGATGTTATCTTTTTTACTTAACTTCTAAACTCAACGTAGAATTATTGTTCACGAAAATTCGTAATGTATATTCCACGCAAAAAATATATATATTTATTTTGAAATTAAGATATTTAAATTATTTAGAAAAATAAAATTTTCAATTTTTTAATTAACGGTCTAATTACTTGAAAAATATATTGTTATTTATGAAAGTGTTATAATATTTTTAAAAATTTTGAATTACTACTAATAATTAATTTTATTTCCATAATACCTTATTTTAATATTGAATAAATTAAATTTCTAAATTTGTTTTTGCCTGAAACTTTTTCACGACAAGTGACAATGCCTCGGCCTCGGGTTGCAATAATTGCAAAGTAAGTGATATTATCTTCTTTTATTGAACTTCTTAATATAGAATTAATATACACTTACATCATATGCACATTCATTACTAACTGCCTAAATTTGTTTTTATTATACATCTTATACAACTAACATTACATTGAATCTGTACATCAAACCCATTTGAGAACAATAATACTCGCCGTTATTAATGAAACCAACAAACATATCTGAATCATTAAATGGTCTCTTTTACAACCCTCTATATCCCTTTCACTAACGTTAAGATAAATCTTAGCAATATCGAGCTCTCTCTTTTCTTCAAGCTCGCTTTTCAAAGCATGAAGCTCTTTTGGCGTATCATCAAGCTCTCTTATCACAACATCAAACTCTCTTTTAGCAACGTCAATCTCTTCATTTGCAACCTCGTGCTCTCTTTTCATATCTCTCAATAGATCGGAAGATGTGCTCGTATCTATATCATCTAACCATTCAAATTAATTGCATTTATCACTACTCTTATTAAAGTTATCACATTCACGAAGTCTACGACCCCTATTTTTTTTTTGTGGTTGATAATCTCGTTGGCATCTCAGCTCCATAATGACAATAAATTACACCGTGGGACGATGATGACATATTTGAAGAAACATGACTCTTCATATTTACTTTTCGAATTATCTAAGCTAGAAAAAGAAGGCTAAAGTTCAATTATCGAATCCGTAACAAATATAAACTAGTGGTCATTGAAGAAAATTTATATCACTTGGAATATTGGCTTCAAATAAATATAACAAAAAAATTTATTACCCTTGGATGTATTTCATCAAACACATATGTCGATGAGTGCATTAAATCACTCAGAGTCAACAAATATATACCATCTATTTGCATATGTAAGTATTATATTATTTTGAACATTCCTTCAAAAAATTTTGAAAGTTTTTTCCCCCCTATTAAGCATATTTCATCAAACACATGGTTATCATTTATTAAAGAGATACTATAGCCATAGAATTGAACTTGAAATTTATCGGATGAAACACTAATGAATGCAATTAATGCCATCATAGATATGATCACCATATGCAAAGATAAGATATTGCAGATATGCGCACAAAATCACATAATCAACAAATATATACCAACATCTATTCATACATGTAATTATAATATTATTCTAAATATTTGTTTAAATAATTTTGGAAAAAAATAAATTGTACCTCCTAGGCGCATTTCATTGATATCTCGGTAGGTAATTTGCAATAATGAGAAGCATTACGAGGATAGAGTATAATTTACCCAACTTATATATTTGTTTTTGCTTGTAAATTTTTTATAACAAGTAATTATATATTTGAACCCAGTTACATCATTCGTAAAGAAGATGACTCCGTTTTATTATTTAGTCCCGTGTGGTTGATATTTTTTTAATAAGAATAAGTGATTGATACATTATTTTAATATTAAATGAATTAAACTTTAAGTGTAAATTACACTTTTGCCCCTACTAGGTTTATGAAAATTTCAGAATACCCCCTCAATTTTTTTTAAATTATATTTTTCTCTGTACGGTTATGTACCACTGCACTTTAGCACTCAAATAATATTATTTATATTAGAATTTTAAAAAATGTATTGTATATAACTATAATGTATGTTTCTTAAAACATAATGTTATTTTTTTTACCATAACTAAATATAACTTTATAAATTAATAAAATAAGTTAATATAGTGAGGATAAAATATTCTTTACACTTGGACGATGATTTGGGGCAAAGTATAATTTTCAATATCTTAATTGGTAATCTTAAATAATAAGAAACATTAGGGGGCAAAACCTAATTTTTTCAACTTTAAAATTTGTTTTTAATTGTAACTTTTTTTATAATAAGATTATATCTTTGAATCAGGTTACAACATTTCTAATTCTTATTGTTAGATTATGTGTGATTAATATTTTTTTAATAAAAATGCCAACATAATTACTGTATTCAACAACAATACGTAATCGTGTGTAGAAGTTGACATCCCTCCCATCCTCCTCACTCTCTCCCTCTCTCTCTCTCTCTCTCTCTCTCTCTCCCATGGCGACAGCCTACCTCAGAACCCCTACCTTCCGTTTGCCGCCGACTCTCACCTCATCCCCCAAAACCCAAAATCCCCGGCCCCTCATCTCTCTCACCCACAAAAAGAAAATCCCAAATATTTGCTCTAAAATCAATTTCTCCAATTCATATACAAAACCCTCGAATAGATCATTGAATCTTTCTCTATGTTCATCATATGGAGAAACCACGGAGACGGATGAGAAGGTAGATGCCCAGGAATCCGAAATTCAGGTACACCCATATATGTATGTATATGTTTAGTTTATTGGTCAATGCGGATTTTGGGTTTTACTATATCAAAATATTTTTCTGGGTTTGTTTTTGATTTTATTATAAAACTGAAATTTAGTTTGTTGGAAGTGATTGAGCTCATTGAATTGCATATGTTTAATGTATTGAACAATGCGGATTGTGGGTTTTATTAGTATATGTCAAATTATTTATCCTTTTTTTTTTTATTGTAAGACTGCAATATAGCTTGTTTGAAGTGATCGAGCTCCTCGAGGAACTTAAGTAAAATTAGAGATTTTTGGTGTATACTGAACTTATGTATGTATTGTTTACTGTATTGGTCAATGCCTATTATGCAATTTATTGTATGTCAAAAATTTTGTCTGGTTTTGTATTTTTTGTGTTGTACTAAAGATAAGAAAAAATAAATATCTTTATTTATTTATTTATGTATGACACTGCAATTTGAATGTTGGAAAGGAGAAAAAGTACTATGTACCTTTAAAAATGTCGATGCAAGCGATGAGGAAAGACATTTGTATTTAGAAAATAGATAACAAGTGGCGTACGAAAATCTATGTTAACAACTTAGACAGGATATTTTAATTTGGTTCCATTTAGCACCTCAAATTCGTGTGATAAAAATTTGTTTGTCGTTGTTGTATGTAACAGTGCAATTTAGTTTGTTGAGAGTAATTGATCTCCTTTACTTACAGAAGTAAAGATTGCAGCTTTCTTAATTGTATGCTGAATTTGGGTTATGGATCTATGATTCAGGTATAATAGTCGATTTGAAAACTGAGTAGTATGTCAAATAAAAAGTAAATGGATGGCAAAATTAGCTACAAATGATAAGCTGATATGGGTTTTGGATATGTTTTGTGTATTATAGTATATTAGATTGAATGAAATTATTATTTGGTGAAAAAGCAAGCTCGTAAAGTATCTAATTTGATCATATACCAAATTTTGTGAGATGTTCTTGTAGTTAGTACACATTTGTGTATGAGTTTTGTGTTGAGATTATTTGGGTGTATCTTTTACTTTATAATGTTGAGATTATTTGAGTGTATCCTTCGTTTTACAACCTCACTATGCATAGTGGGCATACTTCTCCTATTCTTGCCCGCAGAGTTGGCTTACTTATCCCAAATTATTTTGGCCTGTGAGTTGCTTTTTTGCTTTGTTGCATGTATATTCCCCGTTTACTGCCATTTCTCCTTGTGTGCGTGCAAGTACTGGACTGAATCAAGTTAATTTAGAGTTTTCACTATGGAGCCCATTAGGACAAGCTTAACGATGCCACGGAAAAAGTCAAGCATATAGTTGGGGCAGCTTTATCCGAGGCATTCGTAGCGAGTCATTTGGCACATCATTCTGTTCTTTTGTTATTGAGTGCTTGGTGCGGTAGAAATTTTGGAGTTTTTTAAGGTAGTGAAAATTCTTAATCACGTTGAAAGGGAAGATACTTGCTTCTCTCTTTTTTGGATTAGGCATTTGCTATTGTATATTGTCCTTTTATGGGTTTTGTAGACTCTCTTTTGACGGCCCATATTGGGGTCTTCTACCTTAAGGCGCTTTTTCTATGATATATTCACTTATCAAGTAAACAATACAATACAGCAGTTCAATCGTAGTACCATTATTAGTTCAGTTCAAATCGTTTTCTTTCACCTATTTGTCAATATGTACGTGTTTCCCCATCTAATAAACAGTGGCATTATATTGTTTTGTGATATTAATCCACAAAACAGGAATTGGTGCAGTTGCTATTTTAGACATATTTTTCTTCATGTGTTTCTATTCAACAGAACAATGTAGATGCGGCAGCTGTTGCAGAGGACAATGGAAGTGAGGCTGAAAATAGTAACTCGGAAGAACCTATTTCGATAATTACTGCATCGGTGCGATCTTATCGACAAGCTCTATCAAGTAACGATGAGTCCAAAGCTGCCGAGATAGAGGCCTTTCTCATTAGTATTGAAGACGAAAAAGTTAATTTCGAGAACAAAATTACCACTTTGTCTGAAGAATTATCGTATGAGAGGGATCGGGTGCTTAGAATTAGCGCAGATTATGACAACTTCCGAAAGAGGACAGAGAGGGAAAGGCTCTCGCTGGTGACAAATGCGCGAGGGGAAGTGGTGGAAAACCTTTTGCCTGTTTTGGATAATTTCGAGAGAGCAAAATCGCAGATCAAAATTGAGAATGAGGGAGAGGAGAAAATCAATAATAGCTATCAGAGCATATATAAGCAGTTTGTGGAGATACTGGGTTCGCTTGGCGTTGTCCCTGTGGAGCCCATTGGGAACCCTTTTGATCCTCTGGTGAGTTTTCAACACTGTTGACGTAATCTACTTTTACTGTGAACGAACTAGGCAGTTCTCGAGTTTTTTGTTCAGATCTCAGCTCGAGCCTTTTCGTTCCGTAAACAAACTGAGCTACTTTGATTTGAGGCTTTTGTTACAATTATAGTCAAGCTATTCGTTAATGGGTTGACTCTAAGCCTAATCATTTGGTTAAAGAGCATATGCTACGCGCTTGATTTTAGGGCTCATTTAAGACTTTAAGTAGATGGGTAGAGCTAGGGTTTACAGGGAACTGATTCAAATTCAAAATTCTGTAAATTGATGTGCTTTAGTATATTGTCCTCTAGGTTAGTTCCATCAATAGTACTGTTATACTTACAACGATTGCCTATTTGATACATAATAGCTATTTTGTATTTCGTCATTTACTGCAGGCGAAGTCCAGAGTTGGCTCGAAATTCAGTCAAAGACTTGATGAACTTTATCAAACACTCCGTAAAAGTTGTTCAGGTTTAGTGAAGACTTGGATACGCTTGTAACTCAAAAGAGTCTTGATAAATTTCGAGCCAACTTGGTGAATATATTCATTGATATCTACGCAATGTGTACCGTGAAGGGATTATGTAGTTGTATGAATGGCTAGGTATTTAATTTACCTTCCATTAACTCGTTAAGCACGAGCTTTTGGTGCAGCTTTTGTTTTTCTTGGAGAAGCGTTACTTTCTGGGGTTTGGTAAATAGACGTATACCCAGTTTCCAGAATTGCTGGTTCAAGGGTTGTTTCCAAAGTTGATTTTGCTTTCATTACTTTTCTATCCAAATATGGTGTTACAATCGTGTCTAGTGTGGTCTCCAAAATTAAGGAAAAAACACGTCCGGTTTTACCAAACACGTACGAGGGAAAATGCTACTCATAAATAATTTTGCATTTACGTAATGCCATAACATTTTAGCACCGCAGTTTTGTGCACAACTTCGAGAAGTCAATTTCCAACTTGTAGCGATGATACGAAGAACCTACTCTATAAGCAATTCTAAATTGGAGAACTTACTCAATAATGGGTGCATATCTCGGCCACTTTTTTATTTTCTAACCTTTCTGCTTTTTGGTTTTGTTGTAAAAGCTGCACGAGGCCATTATGCGTGAGGAATCTACAGAATACGAGGATGGTGTCGTAATTGAAGAATACCGGAAGGGGTTCAAACTCGGTGACAGGCTTCTGCGTCCGTCAATGGTAAAGGTATCATCTGGGCCAGGACCCGCTAAGCCCGATATTCTGGACCCAGCCAAAGTAGCAGAAACCCCGAGGGAAACTAGTGATCCGGCGGTAGAAGCAGAATCTCCTACCGGCGAGTGATCGATAAAAATACAACTTTTTTTTTTTGTTACACTAAAATAGTCTGGTTTAGGGCTCTCTAGTGAGACTTGTTTCTGTATGTTTTGACATTTTTTTTATACTGTTTATTATTTTTGCTTCATAACTGGAGAAAATCGTGATTGGTATACGAATTGGCGTTGTGTAAGGGATTTTATTGGGGAAAATGATTTAATCTTATTTTTTCTAAGTTTTTACAAATAAGAAAAAGGGTAAATGGGACTGCTAACAACACAAGCTTCAATACATTAGCCGTTTCACATTTAAAAAATATTTTTATTTTTTCCTTATTATTATTGTTTCTAGAACTGTCACATTACGATTGAAGGATATGGAAACACGTATTCCCGGTGACTGTTTGGTAGATAAAATGTAAATAACGATCATTTTTACTAGTTATTTTCTAGTCGTCACTAGGTACGTTGACTATCATGTTGCATTCTATATTTCATATTGACAATATTTTATATATATATATATATGTATATATATATTTTTTAAAAATTATTTCCCAAGGATACTCTTACATGCTAGTGAAAGGATATTAAACACGATTTATAAAAATTTTGACAGCCTATGTTTTCATTTAGAAATTTTGACAGATAAGTGGTAGTGTTGATCATTTAAAATCAAATTAATCAAATTACAAGATGACAATGTGAAAGGATTTGTACCGTACAGTGAGTAGTAATTTTTTTGTACACACAAAATTGGACAATGTATTTTTTTAGAAAATCTTAAAACACAACATTTTATATTTGGATGTAACAAAAAGTCAAATTTATCCTCATGTTATATTCAAAAATATAAATTTCATCTTTTTGATACATCCAAATATTAAAATATTGTATTTTAAGATTTTTTAAAAGAATATGATTTTCAATTATTTGTAGATGGAGGAAGTAATTATTTTACAACTTGACCTGCAATTTGTTTAGAGCATTCCCATTAAGTTATTATTTTGTTATTATGTAATAATATCATATTTGTAATGTAAGAGAGTGAATTTTTTTTTTGAAATAAGTGGCTTACCAATATATAAATTAATAGCATTAAGTTTTTAGGTAATGGAAAGCACTTAACTACACTGTGTAACATTTATATCCAATTACCTATTGGTTATTTGTCGTAACCAATGAGCAATCTCATAGGAGCCGAAAATTGATATTATATAAAAATTGGTTATGTAAATAGAGAAAATACTTAATTTTTTTTACAAAATTAAATGCTAATACGAAAAATAAAAGAAGGTGGAATAAAAAACACACAGAGATTATTATTGTTTGTTTATGGGCCCTTACCTCTGAGTGGACTTTATGCATTATTCAAACACTAATTTATTATTTGTTTGTTAGCTTTACTTTCCAACAATAATAGCAACAAGTAAGAAAGTAACAAGCTGCCTATAAGTTATTAAAAATCTCAATAAAAACTCCTCCCTCCGTGCATAAATTATAATCTTATTTCTTTTATTTATGTCCAAAATTATTGTCCTAATTTAATTTTAGCAAATTCAATTGTTACAAAATTTAATGCATTTAAGAAGAACAAAACAAAACTTAATAGGGTTAGATTTAAAATTTAATATTTGATTTAATATTTTAAAATTTACTTTTTGATTCTCCTAAACCTATGTGCAAACCTAAATGTGATTATTATTTATAGATTGAGGGAATATGCCTTTATGCACTATCACTTTTTAAATTTTTATTTTATTTTATTTTATTGCACCAAAAGAACTTAATGTAAATAAAATAAAATAAAATAATACATGGTTAAGACAATTCTGAATAACTTCCTCCCTTTATGAATAATGGATCCAATTTTTTGTTTGGGACGTTCAAAAATAATTATTCATTTCTATTTTTAGATGTGTGATGATTACAAATTTTAAATATATTTTCATTTTTGTCCCCTCATCATTATGAATGAAGTAAATAAGATAAAATAAATAATGGCAAATTGGTAACGTATACTCTATTCAAAATTTGAAAAACCATGTGACCAACCTGACCAGGAGTAGTCCGGAGCATTAGTTAAAGTAAACCTGTTTATTACATCGGTATTTTGAATTTTAAATTTATTACACAATTGATATATAAAGCTATAAATTAAGAAGAAATGTCTAAAATAATTAAGTATGTCAAATAACAACAACAAAACTAAAATAAAAACAATCACAACCCAAGCAAATCCAAATAGCGAGCTTTGGTGTTTGCACAATACACATCAATCTACGATGTGGCTGTCTCTACACCTACAACCTATACCTACAATATTTGGTGGGGACTCAGAAACACAACTCAACGATATAAGTAAATATGCATGCAATGTGAATCTATGTCTCATCAATGGTTATAATATTTAGTGCATCTTTTATTATTTACTTTAATGGCTTTAGGTCTTAAGTAAGTAAATACCATAACCACCATTATCGGTTCCAAAACTAAACACACTAGATGTATCAATTTCCTATATAATTATATTTAAATATCACTCGCATCCAAGGACCAACAATATATATTACTACGCGATCCACAATTATGACATACTCTCATCAATAATTTTACAATTGGACGTTTCTTTTGTTATTCGATATATTCTCAAAATAAGTAAAACTATACTTTAAAAGCATAATCTTAAGAAAATGAACCATGCTCTTGCGCCTAGAACTGTCAAAAATATTACAAATGACATCTTGTTTGCAAAAACTTAAGGTTGGAAATTCTATCGTCGGAAAACGAATATTTCGATTACTGAAAAGAATATTCTGGCAGTCATGTCACCGACTTGTCATCGCCACATCACCGCTACATCAACATCCAAACGAATCATGGACCGCCACGTGACAGTCAATGCCACATGGCAAAAGTTGACCCAACTGTTGAGAAGAAAGTGATGTCAGCATTTACGTCATTCCTATTATTTAATTATTTTATGTAATACCTAACTTTCATATCTTAAATTATTTTTTCAGATTCGATTTTTGGTACGGGTTATAACGAGATGCCGGTCATTTCAAGATCAATATTGTATATATTTTAATAATCACAACATGCATTTTTCTATTTTCTAAGTACAATTGCTTTTAAATTATAGAGAAGATAGATTTCACAATTAACTTAAATGGTACAAATAAATTATACCATACATCGGGTATATTAATGTAATGTTGAATAGATAACATTAGCACTCCTTAGCGGAATTTTCTTCAAAATAGGTACAGCTCGAATAACGTATATACTAAGGCAAGACTTGGTTATATTATTTTTGGGGGTTATTGCGTTTGTTTTTATGGGGTGTTATTATGAGGTAGGTGGTAGCACCCCACCGACACTACTTTTTATTATTAGCAAATGTTAACCTGCAAAACGTGCATTTAAAAAAATTATTTAATAATAATATTATATATTAACATAAGAGTAAAAAGTTATTTCAAATATTTTTTTATTAAAAATAAAAAGATTGTAAATATCACCACATAGACCAACATAAATAGTTGATTATAAAATAAATCACCATAAACATTTTATTATTATATTGTACTATTCACATATTATATTTATAAATTTTGAATTTCTGAAATATATTCAATTCATTGTGTAATTATATAAATAATTGAGACTCTTCCAATTATATATGCACGAGTTTATACGAAACTAATAGTTGAATTATATAATAGCTAACATGTTTCTCATAATATACTGTGGTTGAGGCTATTGTTAAATAAGTATTGAATATAATTCGTATTATTATAATCTATTTAAATCTATCTTTTACTAATTTAATAATCACTAACTTAAATATAACAATATTATCTTTTAACAATATGATCCATATTACTGTAATTTATTTGAATCTACAATTTAAATATTCAAATATATAATATTATCTCTTAATAAAAAATGTGCAAATTAATATTAATTAAATTACAATTTTGGACATAATGGTTATTGATAAAACTAATTATTGAATTATATAATAACTAACATCCCTAAGATAATATAATATCGATGAGGTAATTATTAAATAAATATTAAATATAATTCGTATTCTTATAATCTATTTAAATCTATCTTGTACTAATTTAATAATCACTAACTTAAATATAGCAGTATTATCTTTTAAAAATATGAAACGTAATTTATTTGAATCTATCTTTAGTTAATTTGATAATCATCAATTAAAATTTTTAAAAATATAATATTATCTCTTAATAAAAAATGTACAAATTAAGATTAATTAAATTACAATTTTGGACAAAATGGTTATTGCTATAAAATTATAAGGTGAAGGGCATTATTGGAACGAAAAGTGTATGAAACACTTTATGGAGTTGGTATTTTTTAAAGAGTAATTAGATAAATTATTATTATTATTATTATTTACAAGTTATCACAAGTTAGTTTTGTAATTTCTCTTAATGCTGATGAAAACGTCAATATTATTTACAGACAAAGTAATTTTTATGCATGTATTGCGTGTGCAATTTTGCATCACATAGTTCAACTAAACAAATTAAGTTCTCATACCACACATATGCAGATACTACTTTATATAGGCAATTATAGGCATGTCAAAAGTCATACAACTCTAAGTCATTCACCTGTAAGTCATACAAGTTAATGACATACAAGTTAATGAGAATGATGTCTATGATGTATATTTAGTGAAAAATTATACTGATAAACGTGAAAGGTGAAATCAAATTGGCTACGGAATCCAAGATCCAATGCGTGTCCATATGCAGACATGTGACTGTGTGTAGATATGTGTGTGGTCACATAACAGTATATATGCGTAGAGGTTTAAAAAATATTTTTGAAATGTTCCAATTATTTCAAAACCTGTGAAACTATAGTTACGTCAAAAAAAATATTTTAAGAACTTAGTTTTGAAATATGGATACAATTTTGATAAAAAGTTAATTTTTGAAATAGGAACTAAAGAATTAATGGTTTCAAAATAATTCAATATTTTAAGTTTTTGAATTTTAATTCTTAAGAAAAAGAAAAAGATTTGAAATAAGTTTTTAGGGGTCAAGCTTCCAGTTTTTGACAAGGAT
>MKEJ01047981.1:0-10125 GCA_001753735.1 Embelia ribes | reverse complement strand
GTAAAATTAAAATATAAATATATATATTTTTATGTATTCAAATCCGAAATTAATGTGTCAAGCGCTCTCTAAAAAATTTGAGCTATTCTGCAATTGAGTCATGCATTTATACTAAAGAACATCAAATAAGACTGAAACGAGTACAGATAAACTATATCCAACATGATTAACAAGCCTGCTTGGGTTTACGACTTGGTAGAATACATATTAAAATTAATTATTGATGTCCGACTTTGTAAGTTTATAATCTAAATTCTATATGTAAATTTTGAATGAAGTTTTATATTCTTTTTTCTATCTTGATTCATTGATATAAATATTTGATTACATAATAGTTAGATTTTACAAAGAGAAAATTAAAATAATTGTCAAGAATAAGATCATAAAGTATCCATCATGTGACAAATTTTGGTAAATTATATTTTATAAAGAGAACAAACTTACTTGCATAGATGTTTCAGAAAGAGAGCAAATTTGTATGCGCAGATATTAGAGTAAAAATTTATGTTTATAGAATGATCAATTATTTAAAAATTAATGCACAAATTATATATTTTTTATTTTGATGTGGGTCTCAATTTATAACATTGAGCGGTTTTAAACAACCCCATGACATGATAATTGCAAAAAATGATGCGCTTAACTTGTTAACAGTTAGGTCCAAATTTTTTCATTAGCTAATAATTATATGCAAATTTTGGAACTTTTGTGGAGACTCTCGTATTTGAGATTTTGTCGGGTAATTATAACTGAGTTATATTATTAAAGTACTCCATGTCGTAAGTTAATTTTTTTAATCTACAATATTATTAGATTTACTTTATCTATCGCACAAAATTATGAAATGTAAAATAAAAGGCTTTGACCATAGTTATTATATTTTGAAGTGGTTCATTGAATAAAGAATGGTATAATAAATCATGTTTATCGTATTATAATCGTCAATCGATGAAATTGGAACCAAAGTGTCAAATAGAAAATTATAATATTTTAACGACTAAATTACATATACACGTAATGTATGTATAGGTCCACTAATATTTTAATACATGGCTACATATATCTAGGAATTTATTATCTATGTATATATGAAAATTCCATCCAAAAAAAAAAGGGGTCGAGATGAGACGATGGGCCGGGTTAGAGAGTATGTATATATATATATATATGTGTATGTATGTATACACGCAATGCGTGTATAGATCCACTATTATTTTAATACATGGCTACATATATATAGGAATTTCTTACGTATCTACGTGTATATGAAAACTCCATCCGAAAAAAAAGGGTCGAGATGAGACGATTGGCGGGTTAGAGAATATGTACATGTGTGTGTGTGTGTGTTAGGTTATTTCCACTATGAGTTGTTAGTAGTTGCTTGTGCTTGGGGTTTTAGATTTTTATTTAGTTTAGGTGGGAAAATTAGTTTGTTTTTGGTGCCGTTTTTCTTATTGGTTGTGCACGACAGGCTGGATGGGAGGTTGTGGGGCTGAGGAATTCAATTATTTGCTTTTGCTTGTAATGCTTTCAAAGCTTTTTGTGTGCTTTTTTGATGGAGTGATTTGAAATTTTAACTTTTTGAGATTGATTGCTAGGAAGATGTGATTTATGTTCTATGGTGAGGTTAAGTTTGTATCACCACTAGGAAAAAAAAAAAAGGACCTTTACCAAACATTTTGAAGTACTATGTAAATAATGTATGAGTAAATTGATTTTCTTTGATTTATTACACGTGAAAATTGATTATCTGGTATCAGTATGCTATTTTTTTTTATGCCTAACAAATAAATCTATTGGGAATGGTATCATTAATTTTCTTTTTCCACCAAGTAATATGGCCACTCGACTCAAAATCATAAATACATTTTGGATCCCTAAGCTTCGTGAATCTTGTTTTAAATAATACATTGAAAAATATTATATATTAACATTATGGAATATATATATATATATATATAAATCTATTCAAAAGATTTCACGGATGTTAAAAACCAGAATGTATTTGGTTCATTCGGCCAATCATAATTTAGTGTAGTTCTCGTTCAACTTCTGCTTAATTATGGTTTTACAATCGAATGAGCTAATTTTTTATTGCTGTCTTTGTGAAAATATATTTTCCTTAAATAAATATGGTTTTACGAATAAATTAGCAACAAAATTTAAAATTTATACAAACTAAAATTTACAACTTTGCCGAAACTTTTGTTAAAAAAAAAATAATAATAACTTTAGCCGAACAAGTGACGATAATAAAATTTTACGGTTTACCAACCCAACAAAATTTAACAAACAACAACTTTTATCCTCAGCATAAGCCTCCACCCGGAAAAAAAAAAAAGAAAAAAGTAAAAAAGTCATCCGCTTTTGTGACTGCTTATTGTCAACCATGTTCTAGCATTCTAGGTGAATACCTTCGTGTATCTATTTTCGCTAGAATCATCCACCGGAAAGTGTTTCTTTTCTAGTGGATGTACATACATATAGAGTTAAGTCATTTATATTGTGCGAATTTCGAATCATGACTACGCATCAATTATGTTAAGTGCTACATGCATCTTATATTTTGGCAATACAACTGCGATGCAATGTGTCCATATCTTAATTGTCTAAGTGAGAATTGGAAGTGAGAATCGTTTGAAAAATGAAAATGGAATTGGAAAACGAAAATGCGAAGGACAAACGGAAATCTCTGATATTATCAATAATTAAATTATATTCTATATGAGTATAGAAGAATATTGATAAGATATGCTGGAGACTATATGTAATTACAAATATTTTCACATATTTTCAAGTAAAATATTGTCAATATATAATTATCATATAAAAATAATTAAAATAATTTATTTTATTTATTCCTAAGAGTTCTCTCATATTACGGAAATTTGTTGGAAGCGAGTTTCTTATAAAAGTTTCAGAAACACGGTAGTTTCGTTGAAGCAAGTTTCCGATATTAAACCCATTTTCAAGTAACTATGGTCTAAATAAACCCATAAATTGGGATCGAGCCAAAAATTGAAAATGGGGACCAATGAACATTATAGAAAATTACAAAACTGATTAAATCTCAATTATTCGGAAGGCTAAGACATTATGTAAGAAATTTTATTCTAAAATACAGAATGTAACTACCGAGGGAGCTGCGTAGCTCAGTTGTACAATAACAAACGACACTTGAACTCATGATTAAATAGATATATTTCATCTTCAAATCTCAGGTGGGGTCCTCCAAATGCTTTTAGCAAGGTATTGTGGGCCTGATTTTCCATTGTACTAGAAACGAAGTTAATGGGGGACCTTTAATAACAATGAGCTAGAGAACCATTTCACTATGTTTGAACAAGATCTTTTAGTATCTCTTTTTCTTTTTCTTTTGATGCAGACCTTTGCTATAGTTCTAGACAATGAACTATATAATTGGTACATAACATTGCTTAGAATTTTCATGTAGAATCATATCATAAAATCTTATTTTCATCGTGATGAAAAGAGAAAAAGTCCAAACGTGAGCGATTTGGATGCTTGCGTGCATTTCGTAGGAACTAGTCATGATCTGAAATAAGCATTTATCTTGCGTTTAGCAAAGCCACCTTAGATTTCAAATGGTTTATTTTTACAATAGATTCAACACTGGTCGTAAGCCATCTCAAATCACTTATTGGTCTCGATGAGTGATTTGAAATACACATATTAAAATTGAGTCCTCCACCTTTGATCCATGTGTGAAAATTACTCCTATAAAAGAAGGTTTCCTATTAGGAAAAGATTGGCACGAAAAAGGACCATGGCCCTTATATTTGCTTTAATTCAAATTGCATTTTGGTGGGTTTTTAATTTGAATAAAAATGTTGCCAATTTGGAATCCTCAAAAGGTTCTTGTTCTTTTTGGCCTCTCAAGATTTGTCAATGAGGAAAAAAGAGTGCAAGTGGTGTGTACTCTCACTTTTTCTCTTCTTTATGCAAAAGTTTAAAGTTCTACCTTACTACTCACTCTCACGCTCTTTCATCTCTATAATTGTCTATTTTCATTTTCAACTTTAAGGTGTTATATACAAAATGCGCTTGATTATTTCCATTCCAAATTAAGCAACAAAAATACCTGCTCTCACGGTTCCCTACCTTAGAAGTTTTGATTTTGATACTCTCACGCTTTACTTTTCTTCCTTAACTTGCTCCTACTCCACGTTCTAGGGCACCTGGCTTGTACCTCAAGTAATCTAATCAAGAGAAAATTACTTACAGATACATCAATTTGGAAATATACAAGCTAATCAATTAATTTGATTTTCTTAGAAGTACATTTTAGATGCATTTTGTTTGTTAAGCATTGTCGGAAACTTTGTTTGCTTGACTTTGGTTAGAAAACATTGATATTAGTCTTGAAACATCCATTATCCAAGCTTCTACTCTCTCATTTTTAACTGCATAATAATTACTTGTTTACGTTATTACTTTGTTTGATTGTAGTACAAACTTTTTCACCACAAACATAAAAAGGTAATTCACACATTTCTATGATTTTTTCAACCTATAATAACTGTTAGACAAGTCTCATGTTTGGTGTTGCCTCATATTTACCATGACCTCATATTTAGTGTGGCCTTATGTTTAGCATGGTCTCATATTTGGTATGGCCTTATGTTTGGTGTACCTCATATTTAGTATGACCTCATGTTTGATGTTGCCTCATGTTTAATATGGTCTCATGTTTGGTAAGTCACCATTTAGTAGAAATAGGTGCCATGGGCAAATGCTCAAATCATCTCAAAATCCCAACTAGTAAGAGAAACTAGTATTTGAGTGTACGAGTGGTGTAAGGAAATATATATTGAGAGTTGTGAGATTAATCCTTGGTTACATATTCATTGTTAGAATATTGTACCAAGTATTATTGAGTATTCCCTATATTTTGTAACCTCTCATTATACTAGTAAAATATTCTCTAGTGTTTGCAGTGGACTAGGCTTTGGGTTGAATCATTTATATTGTTGTCTCTTGTGCATTGCCATATTTTCTATTATTTTTCCATCTCCACTACTTTATTGCCATAATAAATTTCTATTACAGAATTTCGTCACAACAAATTGGTATCAAAATTGGTTCTGTTTGAGATTTTATTATGGCGGCCAAATTTGAAGTAGAGAAATTTAATGGGAAAAATAGTTTTGGTTTATGGCATTTGAAAATGCGTACTCTGTTAACTCATCAAGATTTAGCCAAAGCCTTGGATGAGAAATCAAAGAAAGCTGCAACGATGACGGAAGAAGATTTTTTAGAACTTGACAGTAAAGCACTAAGTGTTATTCTCTTGTGCTTAAGTGACGAGGTTTTACGAAAAGTTTGCGAAGAAACCACGGAATGAGATTATGGCTCAAATTGGAGAGTTTATACATGACAAAGTCTCTCACTAATAGGTTGTACCTAAAACAACGACTTTATGCGTTATGCATGAAGGAGAGCACACGTATTAAGAGCCACCTAAACGAGTTCAACACAATTTTCATGGATATGAAAAATATGAATGTGAAGATTGATGATGAAAACCAAGCCCTTATTTTGCTATGTTCATTACCTCCGTCCTATATGCATTTCATTACGATAATGCTTTATGGGAAGGATACTATCTCCTTAGAGGATATCAAGCCTCTTTATTTTCAAAGGAGTTTTGAATAAAGGTGTCCATCCCCGAAGGTGACAATTAGGCCAAGGGTCTGATGATTAGAGGAAGAACTTTTGAGAAGGGTTCAAGTAGTAGAGACTGATCTCAGTCCAGGTCAAAGTCTAAGACAAGAAACTTTAAATGTCACTACTGTGAGAAGAATGGTCACTTCAAGCAATATTGTCCATAGCTGAAAGAAAAATAAGATAAGTCCATCGCTGGAGTAGCTGAAAATAATTCTGATAGTGACAGAAATGTTCTTACCATGACATCTAATCGTGGATCTCTAGACGATAAATGGATTCTTTATTTGGGTTATTCCTATCATATGTACCATAATCGAGATTGGTTTATGACATATCAGTCAATAAACATTGGTACAATTTTAATAGGAAATGATGCTCCCCGCAAAACTATTGATGTGGGAATAGTTCAGATCAAGATGCATGATGGTACTATTAGAACTCTGATGGATTTTCAATACGTTCCATAATTGAAAAAGAATCTTATCTCTTTTGATTCTCTCGACTCCAATGGTTGTAGGTATACAGCTGAAGAGGGAGTCATGCGAATTTCAAAAGTTGCTTTGCTGGTCATAAAAGGCAAGATGACGAGAAATCTCTGTGTACTCCAGGGCAGTAAAATTCTTGGTACTGCAACAGTTTCATTATTAGTTAATCTAGATCGTAATTCTACTCATCTTTGGCATATACATCTCGGGCATATGGGCGAGAGGGGGATGACTGTGTTAAGCAAGCAAGGATTTCTTTGTGGACAGAAGACTGGCAAGTTGGACTTTTGTAAGCATTGTGTATTTGGGAAGCAATGCAGGGTCAAGTTCAGCAAAGCTACCTACCGAACTTGATGAACGGTGGATTATATTCATTCTGATCTTTGGGGCCTATCTCGTGTTACATCTAAGGTGGTTCAAGATACTTCTTAACCTTTATTAATGATTATTCAAGAAAGGTTTGGATCTATTTTCTGAAACAGAAAGATGGAAAGTTTCTCAAATTTAAGCAGTGGAAGGCCATGATTGAGAAACAAAAATAGAAAAAGATCAAGCGTCTCCAAATAGATAATGGCTTCGAGTTCTGTTTAAGTGACTTTGATGAGTTCAATGCAAATGAAGGAATTGTAAGACATCATATAGTACAAAAGACTCCCCAACAAAATGGTGTAGCAGAATGGATGAACATAATGCTTTTTAAGAGAGCTCGGTACAAGCTTTCTAATGCCGGATTGGGGAAAGAATTTTAGACTGAAGCAGTTTCCATGGATTGCTACCTAATTAATCGGTCACCATCAAAAGCTATTAAGTACAAGACGCCTGAGGAAATTTGGTCAAGTACTCCTATTGATTATTCGAATATGAGGATTTTCGGTTATTCGGCTTATGCACATGTTAATGAAGGTAAGTTCGAGCCTCGAGCTAAAAAGTGCATTTTCTTGGTAGAGATGCTACTTTTGATGAATTGGCCATGCCGTGTCCGAGAAAGGAGGTTGTTGATCAACAAGAAGACCTTGATTTTGGGGAGAAGATAGAGCTTGAAAGTGGACCCCTTGATATCACTTCAAATCAACCTATTGAAGAAGAGGTGCAAGAAATAGAAGTTGAAAATGCACCACAAGTACAACAGTATAGTATTACTACCAGCAGATCGAAGAGGGTGATTAAACCATCCATGAAGTATTGTCATGCTGATTTTATTTCCTATGCATTGATTATGGTAGAAATAATTGAATTTAAAGAACCAACGACTTATCGAGAAGCTGTCACAAATAAAAAATCAGCTTAGTGGACTATTGCAATGAATGGGGAGATTGAGTTTTTTTACAAGGATCAGGCTTGGGAGCTTGTTAAACTACCTAAGAGAAAGAAAATTGTTGGATGCAAATGGGTCTTCAAAAGGAAAGAAGGAATATTTAGTGGGGAAGATGCAAGATATAAGGCACGTTTGGTTGCTAAAGGCTATAGTCAGAAAGAGGGAGTCAACTTCAACGAAATGTTTTCTCAAGTTGTTAAACATAGCTATATTCTTATTCTTTTGGTTATAGTAGCTGCTTTTAACTTGGAACTTGAGCAAATGGATGTTAAAACAACATATTTACGTGACGACCTTGAAGAACAAATTTATATGCATCAACCGGAAGGATTCATTATTCCAAGAAAAGAAGACCGGGTCTTCTTATTGAAGAAGTCATTATATGTCTTAAAACAATCACCGAGGTAGTAGTATAAAAGGTTTGACATATTTATGGTCGGGCATGGATACTCGAGGAGTAACTATGACAGTTGTATCTACTTCCGGAAGTTTACATATGGTTATTTTATGTATCTACTATTATACATTGACGACATGCTCATTACTGCAAAGAATAAAGCTGAGATTGAAAAATTGAAGGCTCAGTTTAGTGATGGATTTAAAATGAAAGACTTGGGAGCAGCATAGAAGATTTTGGGGATGGAAATTCACAGTGATAGAAGAGGAAGCAAACTGTACTTGTCACAAAAAAAGTACATTGAGAAAGTTCTTGACCGTTTTAGAATGCATAATTCTAAACCTGTGAGCACTCCATTAGCTACTCATTTTAAGCTTTCAACGGACTTGTCACCACAAAATCAGAAGGAAGCAGAAGAGATGTCCAAATTTCACAAGCAGTCACTGTTGTGAGCAGGTACATGGGTAGTTCAGGTAAAGTTCATTGGCAAGCTGTGAAATGGATATTTAGTTACTTGAGGGGAACCACGAAAGTTGGTTTGGTCTTCAATCGAGGCAGTATTATTTGTCACACTGTAGTTGGATATGTCGATTCGGATTATGTTGCTGATCTTGATAAGAGGAGATTTATAATAGGTTATGTTTTCACTTTCTCAGGCTCTACGATTAGTTGGAAAGCAACATTACAATCTAGAGTCGCTTTATCAACTATGGAAGTAGAGTATATGACTATAACTGAGGTAGCGAAGGAATCTATTTGGTTGCAAGGGCTACTCGGCGAGTTGGGTTTACAACAGGATCACATGATTGTTAATTGTGATAGTCAAAGTGCCATACATTTAACCAAAAATTAAATGTATCATGAGCGGACCAAACCCATTGATTTTAGATATCATTTTGTCCGAGATATTGTATGTTAAGGTAAGATATAGTTTCAAAAAATCAGTACGACAAGTAATTCAACAAATATGTTAACTAAGCCCGTGCCTACATCCAAGTTCAAGAATTGCTTGGACTTAATTGTCGTACATAGTATTTAAGGGCCCTTTGGGACTAAGCGAGTACGGAGAAAGGAAGTTTCATGTTTGTATCTACATGGGCTTAAGGGGGAGATTTGTTATATGAGCCTCATATTTGGTGTGACCTCATGTTTGGCATGACCTCATGTTTGATGTGATCTCATGTTTCACATGGTTTCATATTTAGTATGACCTCATGTTTAGCATGGTCTTATGTTTGACAAGACACCTTTTACTATAAATAGGTGTCATGGGCAAAGGCTCAAATCATCTCAAAATCCCAACTAATAAGAGAAACCAGTCTTTGAGTGTACGAGTGGTGTAAGGAAATATATATTGAGAGTTGTGAGATTAATTCTTTGGTATATAATTTGTACCAAGAATTATTGAGTGTTCCTCATATTGTAAAATCTCTCTTTATATACTTCCATTATACAAGTGAAACATTCTACAATGTTCGCAATTGATTAGGCTTCGTACTAAATCACTTATATCGTTATATATTGTGCATTGTCATATTTCTATTATTTTCCCATACTCGCTACTTCATTACCATAATAAATTTCTATTACAAAATTTCGTTACAACAGAATTGTCAAAGTAATTTCATTCCCAAAAGAAAGTTAATAATGGGGGTAAAAACAGAAGGAGAAAAAATAAAATTTTCTCTTGTTATGATGAATTTCATTGTTCCATTCTTGTGGATTAAACATCGTGGGTATCAATCATAGGATAAGATAAACCCAAATACCATCTAGGCTATTTGCTTATTGAACTTTACAGGATTACCGTGTTTGTTTTTTTTGTTTTTTTTTTCCTCTCAAAGTTTATGATTCGGCAAAGCTAATATTTCTGAAATGTTTGAATGGGTTTTTGGGCATGATTCGTTTGATGATTACATAATTTCTCCAGTTGACGAGAAAAACGAGATGTCCAAAGTAGCGAGTGAAGAGGACATCCGGGATGTCCTCTCTCTTTATGGACGGATGAATTTTATGCCTCGTCGAAATGAAAGACTATCCCGGGCCTCTTCGTTAGGGGTGAGTATTCGGGTATATCCGAACCCGTATTACCCAAAAAAAACATGAGATCCTCGAACCCGAATTACCCGAACCTGAAATAAAAATAAGAAACCTGAACCCAAACTGAATTCGAATTAGACTAAAACCCGAATTACCCAAACCGAACCCGAATTATATACATAAAACGACGTCGTTTCTTA
>MKEJ01047972.1:0-16374 GCA_001753735.1 Embelia ribes | reverse complement strand
ACTCCCCCCTTCCAACAAATATTAATTGAGTATATTAGAATAATTTTTCACAATTAAAATATATGAGAAAAATACCAAAATAAATTTGTTTTCAATTCTTTTTTGATTAAATTCAATATGTTTTTAAACTATTTACCAAATCTAGTTTGTTTTTAAAAGACACAATTGGCAATAGTTTTTTTGATGGAACCCGTGGTTGCCGAGTGTTTACTTAACATAAATGCTAACTAACGGAAAATAAGTGAAAAAAAAATGAAAATGCCGTGGTAAATGGCGGAATCAAAATAGAAACGCCATTGCCATTGGTAGAATCAGAAATCACAAACAGACACGCCGTTGTAAACGACATCTTTATGTGTTGTGAACGACGTCTTTATGTGTAGTATATATAACTTTTTATCAGATATAGGGCTCACATAACAGACACGGAAAAACACAGAGGCGTGCGTGTTCTTACTTCTCTTCCTCCCCACCTTGGCGATGCAACTGCTTCTCTCACTCAGTCGACCACTGTCCTTCGCCGCTTCTCTCCTTTAGTTGACCCGTGCCATCCCTCTCTGAACTAGGTGCATCTTTCTCTATATGCATATTTGTGTATATATGTATATCTGTGTATATATATGTGTATAATAACTATCTATCTGCCTAAAGAGTCACCAACGACAACGGCAGAATAGAAACACGCCACGGCCAGTGGCTAATTTTTTTTTGACTCGCCAATGGCAATAGTGGAATCAAGAACACGCCACTGCCAATGGCATCTCCAATTTATTTTATTTTATTTTTTCACTTACTATCAGTTAGCGTTTATGTTAAGTAAATACTTGTTGTTAGCAGCTGCACGTTCAATAAAAATACCATTGGCAATAACGACTTCTAAAAATAGGCTGATTTTGTTAATAATTTAAAAACAGACTAAATTTAGTGAAAAGTTACAAAAAAAAGCTCATTTTTTGTAATTTTCTCTCAAATATGTTCGTGCATTGAATCACAATCATATTAAAAAAATTATAATTTCTTGGGAGTGAAGACAAAGTGATTGCTAAATCAACTTATCCCATTCCCCTGTGACGTCTTCGTCGCTACACGTGGCAGTGATAATAGACGGACACACACACACCATATAAATATATAGTTTATATAATACCGTATTTGGGTCATAGGAGAATTTACATTTCTGTATTTCACACCCGATAAAGGTGGCCTAGATGAAAGAGAAGGAAACAGTAGCCATAGGTTGCACGATAGGGTTGTGTGCGATGATCTCACCTGGGTGCAAGTTAGCAAGGTTGCTTTTGTCTAAGCTAAGCCAGATTTATCACCGCAGGTTCACCGAAAGAGGAAGCGAGGCATAGAGAGAGAGAGAAAGAGAGAATATGGAAAGCAAATTAGTATGGGAATTCATAGACTTGGCTATGGTCAAGACAAGTTTGTGAAGATTTGATATTGGGTCGCTTCACTCTTTTCTCTTTGATATGTGATTGAGATCAAAGAGCTAAATTTCTAGGACTACGCCTTTTGTAATTCATCATACAAGAAAAAAGGGTATGCGAATTCAAGAAAGTTACTTGAAAGTGATTGGCACAAGAATGTCTGTGCTCAGGAGTTTGCAAAATAATTTGTAAATAGTACGAGTTCGAGTTCATTGCGATGTTGAGGATAGTATATGTTATTCAATCATTGTCTTTTGTAACTAACTTATATGAAAAAATACTATATCGGGAGACACTGCACTCTTGTAATTAATTTTGTTTGTCTGTTTTACGTTTGAAGTGACTTGTAAGTTACCGCACCAATAATTGATTAAAGATTTATCACTCATAATGGACAATTCTAGACTTTGATGCTAGGGCTCGCTTAGTAAAAACTACAAACTCGAAAAGCCTTCTCGGCTAGGCATTTGCCTTGTTAATTTGAAAGCTACTCACATGATATTTGCTAGGAACCTAAGAATCTTGGCATGAGTGCTAATTGTTTAATTTGAATTAGCAATACTGAATCGACGTTGGGATGGTATATGCTGTGAGTGACATCAATTTAATGTATTCTCAAAGTACAATAATACTAACACATTCATACACATGCAGATTGATAGACATTAATAATCGAGTAGTCCATGCGGCTGCAGTTATACAACATTTTCAACTACTCGTCACTATATCTATTTCCCATGAATTTTGGGATATCAATCAAGCAAGTTGGATACACATATCTAATAGGGTAGGATATTTCTAGATTGGTCCTTGTGCGGAAATGAGTGGGTAAAAGGCTTCATTAGCCTGCTATCTGTTACAAATTTATTCGGACCGTTAAATCGAAAAATTATGATAGTTAAAATTAAAAAAAAAAAGAATATTTTAAAATTTGTAACTCACTATTTGATCTTAATAAATATTGAAATTTGACGCAACCGTACAGCACAGCTCTTATTCAAAAATTCTTTTTCCCTCAAATCAAAATCGAAGCCTACGTAACTCCGAGCCAACAATCCGTTCTCCCCGCCACGTGTCACCACCTCAGCTGCAAATAATAATTCCCCAAATTTCCTAAAACGTCACCACAAAATATACGCCTGGCCTGCTCCAACGGATATGTGGAGATAAATGGTTGTATATATATATATACAACTAAGTATATTCATCATCAATCTGTATGTAAAGATTTATTAGATTCACAAACAATTGCGTCCTCTCTCTCCTAAGACTATGATTCTCGCTCCTCCGCCGTCATGTTTTCATCTCCCCGCCACTATCCAGCTCAACCGCCGCCTCCGCCGTCGACGGCGAGCCGTATCCGCCGCCGGAGGCCGTGACGTGGACGCTTTCACGGAGTACTCGGGGTACCTCTTCGAGCTGAGTGACTCGGAGGCCGACTCTCTGACTGAGTACAGCGTGTCAAAGATCGCTGCCGTGTATCGGCGGCGGCCGTTCACCGTCCTCCGCCGTGTGGTCCAGGTCGGTGCAACGCTGGGCAGGTGGTTCGCGCAGAGGTATATCGACGGTGTCACCGAGCGGTCTGAGCTGATGTTCGAGGTGATCGTTTTTTCCTCCTTGTTTATTTATCTATCCGAACTAAGAAAATTATTAATTAAATTTTTAAAAACCTCTAGTTCAGGACCTGATTACAAACAATTGAATTTTAAAAAAAAAACAAACGATCAATTCGTTTGGAATCAATTTAAATCAAATTACCCCTTGTTAAAATCAAATTGAAGTAGAAAAAAAACTCCTCAATGAGAAAGAACATGATTACAATCAAAATGAATTCGATAAACCCATTCACAAACAAATTGAATCACAAATTCTCTTACAATCAAATTGAATATGAAGAAAGCCATAGTTTGAATGAAGGTGAATCATAAAAAGCCCAATACTCTGACCGACACACGCCACAACACAAACTCCTAATCCAACCGAAACATAAAGAGGGGAAAAATCAAATCGAGGTTTAGTGATAATTATAGTGACGGTTAGGGTATCTGATTGCTCATTTCTCCTATTGGTGCAAGTGATAAGATCTTCGTCTCACTCTACGGCTCTCTCATCTGATAAGTGAACGTGGGTGGTTAGTGGAATAATATAAATTTAAATTTAATTTTTAATTAATATATAGTTCAAATATTACAATTTAAGTTCAATTATATGTTTATTATATAATAATTTAAAAAATAATATCTTTCCATAAATACTAATAAAAATAATTATTTACATTTTAAATATTAAAATTGTTTTTTATATACTTAAAATTTTAGCTTACATGATGCATTTAGTAGTTTTAAACTCAATAATTATTTTTCAATATTAAATTAAAATTTTAATTTATAATTAATATTTAATTATTTTAAATACTTATATTTTTATTTTTAATAATAATTATTAATAATAGTTGAGTAAGTGGAGAGAGAATATATTAACTTTTAAAATATAATAGTGGATTGATGTGACTAAAGAGAGAATATATTAACTACAAATTTGGAGAGAGATTCTCCAAAAAGTATGATTACTTACTTTTTCGTTACTTAAAATATGGAAATAAGCATCTTTAGAGAATCTGATGTAAATATATAATTAAAGAATTAATATTTTGCAATTAAATGTATTAGTATGTGTGGAATTTTAGGTAAGAAATGATTAAAGAAAAATAGTATTTTAATATAGTAGAGAATATGATAGATAATCTGGCAAAAATATAGATTCTGTAAATAGAGAGAGAGTCAGTTTTTTCTGTATTTTAGAGAATCTGATGCAAATGCTCTTAAAAAGAATCACCCATCCTAGAATTGGGACGACGTCGCTAAACATAGCGGAGCACATCACTTAACAGAGGTCTTAGATTCAAGTCTTACCGCTATCCAATTAAAAGTAAATTTGCGCTTATAATATGTTTATTCCTAGCAACTTAAGTTTTTAGTTAAAATGATCACACATTACTTATTAATATAAAAGTTGAGTTTTCTGTTACTTTCGTTCTAATCGCGACGTGTGGCTATATAATTGTTTGACAAATGGCTACGCATTTTTTCGACATGTGGACGTGTAGTTTTTTGACACATGTTTTCTTAAATTAAGTAATCAAAATCTAGGAAAGAGAAATATTATATATTCACTATCTTTACATATACACATGCATATTTGACACATGTTTCCTTAAATTAAGTAATCGAAATCTAGGAAAAAGAAATATTATATATTCACTATCTTTACATACACATGCATATCAATCTTGAAAATATTATCATAATTACTATTATTTTTAGAAACATCATAATAGGATTTTCACCAAAATTTAAATGAACCTAATGTAAATTATTTATTTATTTCCTAAAAGTATTATTATAATATGAATATACAAAAATTGAAATCATAAAACGAAAGATAAAATAAATTACAATAAAAGATGCCATATAATTTTTTTTTCAAAAATAATATCATTAAAAATCATAATTTATACAATCTATTATAATAGAATTCTAAATATAAACTTCTTGAATAATAAAATTTAGTAAATTATATTATTCTATTTAAAAATATCACCATTATAAGAATTATAATTTAAAATAGATGAAAATTATTTATATTGTAAAATAAAATTATATAAAAGTTATTGATTCAACTATTTTTGATCTATTTGTGATTTGTGATTAGTATCCACATATTCACTGACGCATGTCCTATTAATTTAGGATTTAAAAAAAATATAATTTGTCAAAATACAACCTTATCAAACTTAAGATTCTTAAATAATTGAATTGGTTATAATTATATTTGTTATTTAAAAATATTACCATAGTATAGTTCTTACAAACCTAATCTTCTTGAAAATATATAAAATAAAAATTCAAAAAAGAAATGTCAAAACAACTATATGCATTGGAGCAAAAGAATAACATTAATTATTTAGCATTTAATACAGGTAATATGTTATATTTTAGTATTATTAGTTTTTATGTGCGTTTGAGATAATTGATGTTAAAAGGACTAAAAAAATGAGCTTATAAGAATTGTTGCAGAATTAAGGTGAAAATTAAAATTCCGATAATTAAAGAAATAAAAAATACAACAAAATGACCAACAATTGCAGCGTGTATCGAAACAAGGCACGCAACTCAAAAGGTGGAACGACTTACTTTTACAAGCCTAGCCTATCCCTACATTAATTTTCCTACACCAACCAACCACTCACATCATTACCGTGCCAAACTCACCTTCTTTGCTCGTATCATGTCCTAATGGTGTGGACATTTGACCCGACACCAAACCCACCTGATTGGGATTCGCCCGTATCTCTAATCCTAAATTTAATAATTGAGTTTTGATTCGGCTTAGATTAATTTAATTTTTGGTTTAGATTCAATCCGATCTATAATACATAGCCTAACGCCCTATCTCCTTTGTCTCTCTCTCCCCCCTGAAAATACAAATAAATTTGCTATAGTAAAATATTTATATTAACAAAAATCTAAATTTATATATACATATGGCCTTTTTTTTTTTAGTTTAATTGAATATGATTTTCGGTTTTGAGTAAACTTATTCATCGATTTAAAATTTGGTAATAAAAATAAATTATTTTTAAATTTTAAAAATTGAATTAATATGTATTTTTATTTACATTATTGCATATTTGAATATACAAAGAAATCATATATAATAAAAATAAATTATTAAATAAATGTGTTTTGTATTAAAAAGAGAAATGGTTTGAGTTGGTTTGGGTAAATGATTTGGTTTATTTTGGTTTTGGATTGTATTAGAAATATTTTGGATTCCGCTTGGTTCATGTTGAAAAATATTTTGGTTTAGATTTAGATTTAATTTCATTTGGAAAATCCAATTTACAACCTTAGTCCGACTATGTCAATTCTGCTAATATGTGGGGACATCTCTGTAAGTAATAAAAAAAGATGCCTAGGACATGGTTTATAATTTAACAAGTCCAAACCAATTTATGAGCAAAAATTTAGGGGAAAAAAAAAAAAAAGCAGTATAACATAATGATAAAATACTTACCATTTGTGTAATGAGAAGAGGGATCAGATACAGATAGAGAAAGGGGTGAGGAGAAGAAATAGAAGTGGACAAGAACAAAAGGGAGGAGAGCAATTAATATCCAAGGAATAAATTTCTTAAGAGAGAAAGGTTTCTCTTTCAATAGCTGATTATTTGAGGCCCCCATCCCCAAATCCTAAAATTTGTATCCTATTTTCTATTCCTCTGTTGGGTTTCTACTTTTGCCAGTTGAGGTAAAAATGGTTTGGCAATTACAAAGAAAACTATTCAAGTAGAGAGAAAGAGAGAGAGAGAGAGAGAGAGAGAGATTAGCGGGGGTGACTTTTCTTAAAGCAAAATCAAGAAGCCCGTTTCTCAGTGGTTGGCCAACTAATTCTGCTTGTTTAATGTTTGTGGATGACTAGTCGAAACTGAAAAGATTTCTTTAATCCAGGCGATCAATTTAGTGGTTAATTTGCTTTTAAGTGACCAAGTTAATTTTTTATAAATTAGGAAAAATATTAATAAATTCAGTTTAAATTTTCGAATTTATTGAGGCAAAAAATTGAAAAAGTAAATATTTAGCAACTTTAAACAAAATAGAAAAAGAGCAATGTTAGAGTACCGAACTAAGAAGTTAAGAATAAACGTATGACTGTCAATGAGTCGAGCTACTCTCGAGCTGCTCGAGCATGGTTCGATAAATGCTTGGCTCGAGTTTAACTCAAAAATAAATGAGCCGAGCTTGAGCTTAATTTTGAGCTCAATAATATTAATGAGCCGAGGTTGAACATAAAGTAGCTCAGCTCATTGGCTCGTGAGCCTCTCGAAATAAGTATAATATATTGCAGTATATATATATATATATATATATATATATATATATATATATCTTTCATATATGTAATATTTTAAATAAAATTTATGTTAGTCCTGCTGTTAAAAGAATTTTTGAATAACAATAGTATAATAAACTGAAAATAACAAATTAGAAATAACAAAAATTTAATATTAAACAATTATACTAAGTTGGAATTTATATTCTTTTTATAACGCTATTACACATGAAATATTGGAAATATTAAAATATAAATAACCACTGTATACCAGACGATACCACAGTTTTACCGTATTCTCTTAAATCTAATTTGCCGCCACCCAAGTTACTTCTGGCCTAAACTGACAATTGATTTCCAAGCTATAACATCTGCTCACTACACTTTTATGGAAGCTGCAAGTTGGGTATCTGGTCGTGCCTTTGTGGTGTGATATCCTTTTTTATATATGACTGTACTTGTGTGCAAAAAGTGCAAATGATTTGAGTTTCCTAAATAATAAAAATGGTTGAATAACAACCCTTTTAATAACAATGTAAGGGAGGTGTTACTTCAGTCACGAAGTCACCATTAGTATGACATAATGACTGACTCATAATCTCAGGTAGTAAAAAAGTTACAGAATTGAAGACATTCAGAGAATCCAAGGGGCAACTAGACTTTTTTACAATTTCTAAAATTTCTAGGGTCTTTTCGTAAGTTTTGAAAGTATTTAATTAAAATACTTGATCTGAACCATGCATGCGCACCAACCGAGCCTGGATCCTGACCTGGACTAGGATGCATCTCCCCGGTTCCGAGCTTGACCCCGCCCGAACGGACGTTCGTGTGCGTGCGTTGCTTTCCACCTACATATGTATGTGTCACACTAAATTAAATCTCTAGTAGCATATATTATTATATATACACAATATTAGAAGCATTTATTTAGTTGATATGGAATAATTTTTATAAGACTTTAACACCTCACCTTAAATTTTACGCGAAATTCATACATTTAATCTTAATAATTAAATCTAAAATTAGTGGGTGGAAATTGATAGGCAACGAGAGTTCATCACCAACTACCGGACAATCGCCCCTTTCTTCATTTTGAGCCAATGGTTCCTATATTAAAAAATATCCCCAAATAGAAAAACTAATAAAATATCAAACAGGCTGATGCATCTACAAATAATTGTAGCCAATTATTTTTTCTGTCTTTATTTAGTTGGTGTTGTCAATCCCATTTCTATCCTCTGATTATCATGTGAACTAGTTCCACTGAATTGTTTCATCGACTCTCTTTTAGTTTTTTGGCAACACACATTTGCATATGCCATGGTCAAGAGCTAGATAAAATTGAATGCTATTAATTTTGGAGTACGAGTGTGAATTATAATTGATTCTGAATCTTTCGTAGCAATACGAAGCTAATTCCATTTTACTTGATTTTTTTTTTAAGAAAAAATGTAGCACGTTTGTGGAAATTTGAAGCTGAATACTGTTTCGCGTATTGAAAAAAATCAAAATTTGAAAATCATGAGTTTGTGTAAGAAAACGGAAATTATGAAATAATTAATTTTGGCAATGCAGTTTTTCTTTTCCGTACATTGTGCATAACTGATCCAGCAAATCGAGTTTCACTTTCATGCTCCAATGCTAGTAAATTTGTTTACAGACGCTTGGAATCACAGAAAACCGTATCCAGTAATGATTCTCAAATCGATATTAGTCGGACTGAAAAAGAAGAAAAGAAAAATACAAGAATGCGAACCTTGTAGTTAGTTTAGAACCAAAATTGCCGGCCTAAATCTTGATGCTCGTGTAATTTTTTTATTTCTTCTTTTTCCCAATTGGAACGCAAGTACTATAGATTTTCAGATAGTGACAGCGCATGTTTTTAGTAAAATTTGCATGTTTTATTCTAATTATGTACTCAACAAGTATAAATCTCTTTTTGATGACTAAATACATGTATTTAGTATTAGCTCATATATTTGCAAAGAGTTATAAGGTAAAATGTTGCCAATATTTAAACCCAACACTTACTTTTCATTAATTTGTTTTGAAATAAGTATACAAAATATCTTCTCAGCCACAAAGAAAATGCATTAATTATTATATTTGGACGCAACCAAAACGATTCTTATTGAGTAGTGAGAGAAGATTCGATGCCAAGATCTCTCAGATTTGTAGAGATATACGTATCATCTTCTTACACTAGTAGAATGGCGGAATATGACGATACCAAACTAAATTCGTTGTAGATATTTTCAAGACTTGTCGCAATGCATGGAGCACTACTCCGTCAAGTGATCCAATTTGCATTACCTACTTGCATACAGTATTTGCGTAATATATTATAACTTTTTTTGTATTTTGGTGATCACCAAATATTGAAATGTTTTTGGTCAGAAACGGAAATCAAATGGTGATTGCCGAATAGTACAATATAAAATTGTGTTTCTAGAAACTATCCAAGTGACAGCAATAAATATATATATTATATTATACTTATAAAGTGTGTATTCTATATCAATATCGCCACTTTCATGTTGACTATGATTTAATCATATAATAATTGATAACCGAATATGATCAGTGCCATGGTCATCTAGTTGTTTCCATACGGCTATTTTGTCAGCCATTGTGTCCAGTGCTCTAATCTAAACTGCATACATATTTCAATCTTCAATTTAAATTTGATCTTTTTTCAAATATAAAAAAACAACAAAAATAAATTTGATTCAACAACCGTTATACTAATTTAAAACAGATCTGATGATTGAAAAATATATTATAATTGACGTCAATTAAATTTATAGGATCCCTTGTATTAAAACTAGATTTATTGTTGTGCATTGTATGGTATTTTCTAATATTTATAATTTTTTATTTGTTGTGGGAAAAATTATTTGGGAGTATGAAATGAAAAATTTTCAGCCATAAATTTATATGTTAGACATTCCCAATAAAAATATATTAGCAACTCCAGTATGCCTGTAGTGACCAAAACCACTTTATTGACGTTGGAGATTGTTTATATAATTGTATTAGTTTATTTTATAAATTCAACGAACCTACCAAATTCAACGAACCTAAACCTGAAATTAGGCATCTCCCATTAATTGGTTTTGGTCCCTGTACCCTTAGGAGTTGCTAATATATTTTCTGGATAATTAATATAAAATATATGAAAGAAGAATTTTCATTTCATATTCCCAAATAAGTTCAACGAAACTGACATGTATTTAAAAGTTCTTCCCATAGTAAATTCATTTTTTTTCATGTTAAAATTAAATTTCTCTCACTCCTAAATATGCGACGAAGTAGTGAATATCATGGTTTCTAAAATGGGTTGACACTGCTACATGATACTGTTAATTAATGATTTTGGCTACCATCAAGATCAATGTTGTCGATATAGCGGGGAAGATGAATTTTTCATACGTATTAGTCATTGTGCATTGAAAAATAGAAGAATAATTTGAAAGATTGAGAGAATGATTTTTGCTATCGTTATCGCTGTCGCACCACTGGCCCAGCAGCTCGCGGCCCTCCACTAGATCAGTGTCAGTGGGTCACCACCCCACCTCTGGTGGTCGTCGTCTCCTCTTACCGCCACAACTGTTGGTGGTATCATATACCACCATCATCACCCTGCTTAACCACCTTCTTTCTAGTCAGAGTCACCTGCCGTTTGCCACCATCCCTCTGCCATCTCGACCACTGACCAAACTCTCCCGTCTCCTTCAACCACCATCAGCGACACCACTCTTGACAATGGCCTATCCGCCACGAACTCCACGATTATCGCTCCTCGTCTTATTAAATTACACCACGTCATCACACTCAAGCTAACACAGGACAACTACCTTCTATGGAAGACACAATTGGTAACCTATCTACACGGTCAGGGACTGTATGATAACTTCTTATCTCCCAACATGGTTCTTTCCTTTTATTTTCAGATAGTTTCGGATTGCTCTAGCCTGTATACCTACAAGTGAATTTAGACCAACGCTAGACTGATCAGATGCCGAACATAGCGTACGGGTGAATTTCAACGAGCGAATAATGAACAAAAGAGAACATAGCTTGAAAATATATTCTCCGCTAGTTGTCTGGTAACAAGATGGGAAAGAAAGAGTAAACAAAAATGAATGGATTCCTTAAACTAGAATCTTTTCTCGGTGCCTTTCCTTTTCGATCATCAAATAATTTCACAAAATTATCATTTGTTTGTTTCTTTAGTACTTCATTGAAAGGACAATCTTTACTTGCTTTATATTTCTTTTCACTTTTTTTCCATTTATCTGGTCATTCATATGTTCCAAATGAACCCCATGCGGCAAGTTAAATATTATTTGTTTATATCAGAAAAGAAAGCTTAAAAGTAAAGGATCAAGTCAGAATTAGGGGGATGGTTATTTTACTCGCAAGATGACACTACAGATTTGCAGAAAGCTACGAACATAAAGGCCGGATAAATGAAGAAAAAGAACAATTTGCAATTAGATGACTTTTTCAGGTTTGTACGAATTATCTTTTCACATATTTTTTTTTATTTTATATTACATTATTAAGTTCTTTCCCTCAGTTTCATAATTTGTTTTTCTGTTCACCTACATTTGGACGAGGTGACATTAGAAAAACCTCACATAATGAGTCATTATCTTCTATCTATTGGAAATGTTATGCAGTCTCTTTTAAAATTACCTTTTCTCCTGAAAAGTGATTCTGATTATCATTTACAGGGAAGTCAAGACCTGAAGGATTCCTTTGAGAGAGTAGTTCATGGTTCAGGAATCACTTTTTCCTCGCTAAGGCTCGTTATCCCTCTAATGACCTCTTTGATTTTCCGGTAATAACTTAATTTTGTTTTCAGGATGACAAATTTCTTAAAATTGAAACATAAAATATTTCTTCTGTTTTTCTCATCCATCTGCTCTTCTTGCATACTACAGCTATTGCCAGCGATGGTAGGGTTGTTTGCGTACAAAGCTGCTGCCTTGGTTCAGGTTTATCGGGACGATGAAGACCTACAGTTAATTTTCCCGGAGAGCGAAGAATGATAAGAGTTACTGAAACTGGGCTGCAATGGATCTCCCCTTCTTCAAGACAACATAGAAATGATGGATGTAAAGAAGACCCTATATTGTTGGCCAAGATTCCATATCCAAATTACTATTATTTTTGTCGCAAAATGAGGCATCTCTGTATTGTATATTTTTTGCACATACGATTGAATCGAGCTTTTAAAATGTTATGTATAGGAAAGTTTTGAGAGCTACCATTCAAAATAATACGATCCCCGAGCTTCAGAAGCTAGTCCCCAATCAACCTATCCCAATAGAAAACGGTGTTATGGGTCTTGCTAGTATTTCAACACTACACTACTTGCAATATCGGAAAATAGTTTGCTTAAGTTGACATGATTTAGTGAGATAATTTATTGTTGGTATCGGTTCAGTTCTTCACTCAATAACCAGATGCTCAAGGGATCAAGTGGTTAAACATTTAGCTAAACTAGCACACATTCGCCAGCTTATTTAACAAAAAATATTGCATATTAAATATAAGAATAAAAACTAAAAAATTATTTTGGAGATTTTTTTATGAAAAATAAAAACGTTATAATTACCATCGAATGGAATACAAATAAATAGCTAACTGTAAAATAAATCTTCATTTACAGTTTTACTATCATATTATATTTTTCATTGATTATTATACAAAAATAAAAATAAAAAATTACTCAAGTTATATTGCATATATAAAAGACATCACTGCTTTCTTATTTTTTATCATATAAAAAAAATCTTTATCTTAGATATATATTATAAGGCAAATGTTATTGTAAATGAAATTTTAAAATTTATTTAGAATATAAATGAATCAAATATCATATGTATTTACATATAATAAAGTATGTTGAATCAAAAGGCAAACCAAAAGTTGGTTGAATTAGTTTTCTATAAAAATTATCGAGTTAAAAGTCTTTCCTTATTTTTCGAAAATGTGTTCTAAGAAATATGATGAACGAGCAAGTGATAATAGTGATAAGAATACTAAAAATAAAGTGTGAGAAATAAATTAGATACCGCGATATATAGTAGTTCGGCAATAGTTTTTTCCGATAATGAATCGGTAGGACCCTTACGTCCACTCTTCAAGGTTGTACGTTTTGAGTTCCCTTTAGAATGCAATGTTACACCCTAAAAAATCGGTTAGTATTCCAAATTATAACCGTGACCGAAATAAAGCAGTTTGATGGGCACTACTTGCTACCTAAATCCTTGAGCTATCTGAGTTCCTAGTTCGAGTTTGTACTCACAATCCAAGCACAATCCCTCTCAAACTCACCCAAAACTCACTCATGAACAAAACTTAGAAGTTTATAACTTACTTTTTAAGATTACAATAAGATTTAATACGAAAGTTTCACTCAAAATTAATCCTTACAAACTGATAACAAAGTTGAATAAGAATAAAAAGAGAACTTGAGCTTTTGAACTTCTCTTATTTGAATGATTATGGCTTGTTCAATTGTCTTGGTCTTGAAAGGTGTATAGGAGTGATATATATCTGATTTAAAGCAGACATAACCATTCAAAAAGATGCTAGTTATCTAGCAAGATCCATAAAGAGTGGAAAGCTTAAATTTGCATTTATCAAGGCATCCCGACAACCCTGAGTAGGGTGCTCGGCGCCTGTATGTCGGCGGGCAACCCGTCAGGAACAGGGAAAATGCCTTTGAAAATTTCCAACTTTTTTGGCGCAGGGGTAACTCTGGACATGTTTGTTCGGCATGGTGTCCGGTGCCTTAAGCCGTCGGACAACCGTTAGACAGACAGAATCTGTCCATTTATTACCTTGAGTTGCAATATTTGATCCCGTTCACACTGGAATTAAATTGATTGTTGACTTTTAGATTGCCTCGAAATGCCAAACTTTGATATCTTTCACACTTGATATAAAATTGTTTTAAGGTGCTAACATCTAGTATACACTCAACAATAAAATTAATACAAGAATTGTATAATTTTCACATTTTTGTAATCATCAAAAAATATTTTAGTTTAATTTTAAAATCTTGGGGCAATAAGCTCCCCCTTCTTTATGATGACAACCCTTATGTGAAATTTAGATAAATTCTTATTCAATTAAGCGCGTAATGTGATAATGTTCAATTTTGTCCAGTTTTATAAAATTTTCAAGTTTCAAGTTGTAACGTGTAAGTTACAAAAGACAAATTGAGAGTAACAACATTAACATGACAACAACATATAATGAGATTATGAGACGATAATGAAATGATAACATAATTCATAACACATCAAACATTGTGTTGAACAAGACATCAAGGAAATGCAACAAAGGCCAGCCAAACATGGACAACTAATCATGGTTTTTTAAAACAAATGGTAGGAAGGAGCTAACATATGCTCCCTCGTAGACATAATATCAATTAAAAAAATTTAAAAAAACTAAATACTAAAACACGTAAATATGAAACATGAACACAATCTCCCCCATTGGTATTATTAAAAGGTAGAGATCAGTCAAAACTCTCAGAGACAACATTCACATCTTCATTGTTGGGCGGGTCAGGGAACTCAAACTCCTCTATAGGATCTATGCCATCGGAGTGAAGACGCTTATACATGGCAAGTTGTAGAGTGGCTAGCGTCTGAAAATCACGATGAGCTTTATGGCAATCCGTGACTAGCTTGTTGCAAATCTTCTTCAACCAAGAGGTGGAGCTACTGCGAAGGCGAGACAGGCCAGCTTCATCAGAACCAACAAAGGGAGGCGATAACTGATGACGAGGAGGAGAAGCGACAAGAATATGAGGAGGAGAAGGAGCAACTTCTGGCGGAAAAGTGTCATGGACATTGGTAACAAAAACTCCATTCCAACGCTAGCCATATGAGCGAGGACCCCAGTCAATATGTGCGAGGCAGAAAGATGTAAAGGTTATGCCGCTCGTGGGTTTCTTAACCGGTTCGGATAGCGGTATATTGAAATGATTAAAAATCGTAGTAAGAATCGATTCATATGAAAGACCTAAATTGGTCGCGACACCCGTACTTTTATGCATACAAAACATAAAAGCACCTACCACATTGCAAGGTCGGTAGTTTTTGAATGTGTAAATGTATAATATTTGGTGGTTCGTTACCATATCCTTCGAACTCTTTTATGGAAAAAGGATTTTGATAAAAGATCGGTGCAAAAGATATTCTTGAAAGTGTAACCGATTCATTGGACAATCATGTCTATTTTCTTTTGGCCTAGTGTTTGGTTCGAAAAGATCCGCAATAACTCCAACAGGTGTGGTTTATATATTGGTCCAATCAGAGTTTACATCGTAGAAAAGTATCAAACCACCGTAAAGGTTAAACAATTGCCTAACTTCCTGTTGCGACATTGTGAAATCAATTCCAGCGACGCAGGAAGTAAGAAGAATTGGTCGGTTATGAAAATATTTGACGTCTAGATTGGCATATAATTCTCGTACTAACGTAAGATAACAACTTTCCCTAGACACGTGAATACAACCAAAACCGGAACCACTAATGTGGTGTACAAAATTCAGTATGAGTTTGGCAGATAACACATGAATATCAAGAAAACGAAGCTGAATAACTTTGTGATTAGAGATGTGAGAGTTATACATTTCCTAATATTCGAGAGTGTGAAAACGAGCATCGAGAGGGGCGGGTTGTGCCTCATGGAGTGGTACGTCCTCGGCTTCTAATTCCAGCAGTTTTGGAATATTTTCTTAACAGCGACGACAACGATTAGGATGTAGTAGAGAAGCATTTCTAGTAGCAGCAGTGGTAGACGAAGAAGCCTTCCATCCAATAGGACATCTACGATGTTTGGGTCAAGATTTTTGAACCATTGAAATAATGGTAAAAAAAAAGTACCAACGTGCAGAGGAGAGTGAGTATAATAAGGTTACATTTCGGTTATGAAATTGGAGAAATACCGAAAAGTGGAATTTTTTGGGTTTGATGGATTTGGGGTTAAAAGAATGGATTTTGATGTGAAATAAGTGA
>MKEJ01047967.1:0-11735 GCA_001753735.1 Embelia ribes | reverse complement strand
AATTCAAGTGGAAAAAAAAAAAAGGCTTGTATTAATGGGACGGAGGAAATACTATCAAAGGGGTATTTTCGTAAATTTTGAGTTATTTATGGAAAATAATATCACTTTTACTTTGCTGCAGGAACATTTGGACTATCAAAGGGGTTTGGGATTAAATCTCAAAACTAATACTTGGCTATTTGGCCAACGTACCCGATTCAATCTCCAATAGCCGAATTGATGCTCGCTCACAAGGTAGTTGGTCAACTCTCGTTTGCATTTTTTGTCTAATGATACAGTGAAATCACTGACTGATATGCGGAAAGATATATACCAGAACCGTACACATCTCGGACAAGTTCAGGTAAATCCTGTAAATATTTTTCCTTAGACTTGACCCGTGTCCTATTCTCAACAATCATCGGATCCGTGTAAGGTGAAATGCTCATCCCTACTTCCACATGTGAGAAGGACGAGCTGGGTTTTAGGACTGTATTTGAATTTGGACTATTCGATCCACACCAAATTTGGGCTTTTGAAAAAAATATAAATAAATAAAAATTGCCACTAGAAATATGGTGTCAAAGTCAGATACAACGAATTTTCACCTATGAGTCTATGACTCCGAGAAATAGCTAGACTTGGTTACTAATTTGATACATTTCTTTTATTAGTTCAACTAATGGAGGAAAACTCATACCTCCACCGTATTACTTACGTGGGATAAAATATAGTAAATAATACCCAATTGTTAAAATTTAAAAAAAAATGTAATATCTGACATATTTGTACTTCATCATATCGGAATTGATAGATCCAATTAATGTTAATTCCAACCCAAAACAAACGATTTATTATACTTTATCTCAATTCTTGTTAACATTCTTCTTAACTCCATAGCCAAAACAAAATCGGCCCTCTACATTCTAAACTCGTATTAGATAAAAAAATTTATTTATTTCTTGTTTGGAATCCTATATTTAATATAAATATTTATTTATTTTATCTAAGAGCTCGGAAATGGACTTCACCTATAATTCCTGGAGCCAAAATGTCTGCATTTCTCAATTTATTTTTAAATGTCCATAATTAGAAGTCAGCTACTCATACAAAATAAAAATAGATACTTTTTGAAAAAATATTTTTATGTATTGAAAATATTAGTATAAGAAATAATAAATTTAGTAAAAATAACATATTCAATGCTCTTTCTTCTTATTTCCAATTTTAGAACTAACAAATTCAATGCTGTGTTATAACGGTTGGTACATGTGCACCATAACGTAAAAAGCCTTATTTTGCGTATTAGACAATTAACAAACTTTATTCGGTTCCACTTTTAACCTTTGCGTACAAAATTTGTCCTTACTAAATTCACTGGGAAATCCTTAGTGAACCAATTTTCGTTACAAAATAGCGAAAGCCACAAGGCATTCCCTCTCATAAGTTAGCAATTGTTTTTCGAAATGCTGAAACTTAGAACGGACTATTGCTTGAATCGAGCCTAACCCGAGTATCACACAAGTGGAGTTTGAGTATTGAAATAATTGACTCATTTAGTAGATTTTATAATTATATTGAATGATGTAAGTCTCCTGGTAAAACTTGTTTCTGTTCATGAATCATGATCAAAGCCTTTTATGTTGTGTTGTGTTTTAAATAATTATTATAAAAAAAGTTTATTTTCGCTTTTGACGTAGGCATACAACTTGGGTTTGTTTATTTGCAGTTTTCAAATAAATAAGTCAATTTATTTATGATTAAAAAAAATAGATGCATCAAATTTGAAAATTTCAATATACGTGAGTCAAAATAACAAATATGTTCGATTTATATAAGTTGAACAGTTAAATATTGTATAACTTTTAAACAAAAATCTCAACAATTAGAACTTATAAGCTGGGTATATATCCTCAATCGATTCGTAGAAAATCCTCACCCATCCATTTTTTTTGAAGGTTTTGGTTGTAGGTTAAAAGCTCAAATTCTTTTTTTTTTTTTTTGCTCACGCTAAAATTGGGCTCGCTCCTCAGCTTTTAATCTGATTTTTCTATTATTACTAATCATGAAAAAATTAAAGTGCTAAGCTGTATACATCCAAACATTTTTTTTGAAAAATAGTTTCCTCCGCTAAAAAAATTACAAATAAACTAAACCTAAAATGGATAAACATTTTTTTCTTAATAGTCAACCATACAAAACCAATTCATACAAATTTCCGTGCAACTAATTTCTATACATTATAATTATTATGGGAACAGATCAAGAGACAAAAATATTTACAAAATTTTTTTACAAACTTTATAGGCTATTGAATTTGAAACGATAAAAAAAAGAATTTGAAATATAACAGAAAAATAGGATATATATTATAGCAACTTGATTGTTTCAGATCCAATGACCCAAAAAATTTATAATTTTTTTTTATAAATACTTTCTTTCCTTAATCCATTTATTATTATTATTATTATTATTATTATTATTATTGTTACACGCCATAGGTATGAAAAAAGTGCAAGTAAACTAAACCCAAAGTAGATAAAAACCTTTTTTTGGTAACTGGAAAACGGTTTTCGGCCACAACCGTCACCGTTACCTCCCTCGTGAACACCTCAAATGCAATCCAAAACTCCACCCCCTCTATAAATAGTAAACACCAAATCAAAATCAAAATCAAAATCCCCCAAATCCAAACACAACCACAATGAATCAACTCGACCTTCTCCATCTCCTTCTCTTTCTCTCCTCCCTAATCTCTCTCCTTTCCGGAATCTCTCCCTGCCGCGCCTCCTACCTCGACTACCCGCAGGCATTGTCGAAATCCATCCTCTTCTTCGAGGGCCAGCGCTCGGGGCCCCTCCCCCCCGACCAGCGCATGGCCTGGCGGGGGAACTCCGCCCTCGGGGACGGAGGGGCCGCAAGCGCAGACCTCACGGGAGGGTACTACGACGCCGGGGACAATGTGAAGTACGGGTTCCCCATGGCATTCACGACCACGATGCTGGCGTGGGGCGTGGTCGAGTTCGGGGACGGGATGCCAGCCGCCGAGCGCGCAAATGCGCTCGCTGCAGTGCGGTGGGGGACGGATTATCTGCTCAAAACGGTTTCACAGCTGCCGCAGAGGGTCTTCGTACAGGTAGAGCGGAGATTTTGTAATTTTGAAAAATAAATTAAATAAATAAATAGAACGTTCGATTCGACTGAGGAAATTCTCGACTGCAATGCTGACCTTGGGAATGGTCGATTTTGTAATTGTTTTGGCGGGAGAGGGTAGTTTGGGGATTTTCAGTGCCACGCCGCTTTAGCCTGTTGGTGGTTTTCTTCATTTTTATTTTTATTTTTATTTTTTCTACTTTTGCTAAATTTAGTTAGTTTATAGTGTTTTGTACAGTAATAAATAATGCTAAGAGTATACTTAAGGAAATACTACGAAAATCATTGTCAAAAAAAATAATAATAATACAAAAATAAATGTTTGCTAGGTCAGTGGCATTTTTGTCATTTTGTTGGCGGGGAGAGGGTAGTATGGGGATTTTGGGTGCGACGTGTCTGTAGTGTGGTGGTTGGTTTCTTGATAAAGGCCAAGGCGTTTCGATCGGGGAAAGAATATTTTTCCTTTCCTAGTTTTACTAAATTTAGTTAGTAGTAGTATAATGGTAGCGTTTTGATCAATAATAATACACTTAAGAAAATAAAAAAAAATTAATGTCAAATAAATTTTGGAATTTGAATATTACCATCTAACAAAGTTAGGGACCAAATCAAAGATTTGATTTGGGGGCAATGCAATACCCCTCGTAATTTTTTAAGTGGCAAAATTTTATTGCTAAACCATTGACATTAGAGTTAGTATTATAATTTATATGAAAAAAAAAAAAAAGAATTATACATAGATTCAATACCCCAAAAATTTCCCGCACTATTATTAACTTCTTATTTTAACAAGAAGTTGCAAAGTATTAAAATTCCAAGTTCTTAAGTAGGGATGAATTGTATTAGATTTATTATTTTTCCATATTGCACTCATGTTCAAGTGGGACTGATCACTTTAAGCCCTGCACACAATTTTTTTTCTTTTTTATTTGCTTGTACTTTTAAAAGAGAGGTGCAATTTATATATATGCATGTTGAAATATGACATGCTCTTATACCATATTGACTTACCAACTACATACATATATATATATATTTATATATCAAGTTATTAGTAGAAATAATTTTATGATTTATGGCACATGTCTACATTTCAGTCTAATTCCAACATTTGACAATAAGATGGTAGAAGATTAAAGTAAATAATACATAACCTATGGCAATGGTATTATTATAATTCTAAGGTATCCAGAATGTTTGTGATTATATCTTGAGGTTTAGTTCTTCAGCCCATGGTATCCTTTCATAGAATAGATTCACAGTTTCTAATTTGTATATTTTGTAGCTATTTCCTAATGCAAACAAATGCAGATTTTATTTTTTGTCCAATAGAGGATTAGGCCTAACAAAACCCGTGAAGGAGAGGTTGGGAGTATTCTGTATATATATATATATATATATATATATGTATGTATGTATAAGGTATGTTTGTTTGTATTTTTTAAGTAAATAAATCAACTTAATTATGATTAAACAAAAAAGATAGATAAATTTTTGTTTATTTAATCAGATTTATAAGCAAGTTCGGCTTGAAAATTAAGTAATCAAATAATATTATTTAAAAAAAAAAATGATAAAGGTGGACTTTTACTATTTCAACCACGCAAACCATAATAAGTTTGTCTGGAGCAGTTTTGTAGGTCTCTGTTGGGGACTTCAATTATTTTGGGCCCCGCAGATAAGCTTTTGTGCATTTTCTGCACAAAATATAGTGCTGAAGAACTCCTGCTCACTGACCTTCGATTTGGGTTTACTCATTTCTCAATGCCTTAGTCTCCATGGCATTTTATTTATCTTTTTTTAATTTTTATATTGTGGATTTTGTTTTTTTAAAGTCAAAACTACAAAATACATCCTGTTATCAGTATTAACATAACTTTTGAAATTGTAAGCAGTGTAATAATAACTCTGTATACATGAATTCACTATTGCTAATGACATGTCAAAGAGGGACTATTGCTAATGACATGTCAAAGAGGGACGTTGTTGTCAACCGCGAGTTCATATTGAATATATAAACTTCGTCGCTTAACACTTTATTCCATTGACGTGTTTATTAATACACCTATTGACATAGCAGATTCATTTGTAGAGACTAAAGCCCTCATGAATGAAAGCCAAACAGCCAAAAACAAAACAAAACAAAACAACAAAGCTAATACCAAAACTTTGGCAAATGATTTAAAATAAGGTGATTGGATAAAAGAATTTGAAAACAGACTAGTTTTACCACTGTACTTTGACATATATATATTTTTTTCATTGGGAAGCATAAACGGATAACTTATTGCCTATTTTATTTAGGTTTATTTTAAACATTTTTTTTTTTGGTAGACGAACATAAATGAGATAATGTTCTGGTGATCATTTAGTAACTTACTTTAATGCTGTATCCTACTATATATTCACGAAAAAGCAGAAACGGTTAGTTATTGAGCAAGACGGTAGGTAAACTGAGTTTTCTGTAAGGCAGGTATGGGAATTTTTGCAAAAATTTATATTAAATTTTATTTTTGTAACTAAAAATTATGTCTCACGTTGACATCACTGTATGGGTATTACGAAAACTTGACCCCAGTTTTCCTGCATTATTCTTTAACAGTGCTATTTTGTACTTTATGTTTCCCTTATTTTGAATAGAAAGTTTGTACTTTTATGTTTCACCAGAAAAAAAAAATACAAAGAAAAGAAAAGAATATCACATTACTTCTATCTAGTCGTATGAAATGAAAAACTATGAATATTTGCAAATTTGTTACCTTAGTCAGAAAATATAAAACATATAAGAAATGAAAAATTATGTGTTACTCTAGGAGCAAATCTCAAAAACTTCATATTTGTATTGTATATAGGTTGGGGATCCAAACATAGATCACAGCTGTTGGGAAAGGCCAGAGGACATGGACACGGCAAGGACTGTATACACCGTCGAGGCTCCAAACCCGGCCTCTGATGTGGCGGGCGAGACCGCAGCTGCATTGGCCTCTTCGTCAATGGCTTTCCGGTCATCCGATCCGGGCTACGCGGAGACGCTGCTGAGTAATGCAAAAAATGCCTTTGGATATGCCGACTCTAACAGAGGGGCCTACAGTGATAATGCCAATATAAAGGAAGGTGTCTGCCCCTTTTATTGCGACTTTGATGGTTACCAAGTAAGCATTCTTATTTGCTTGTTTTTACTTAAAAACTGAATAGTATTTTGACTGTTCAATTTTTAAACTCAGCTTATTTGTTGCTTTGGTCTAAATAAATTGAAAATTTTAAGCGAAAGTTATCCAATTTTTTTCTTAGTTAGAAATAAGTTACTTATGTATTTTGTAGTTACAACCAAACGAAACTAACCATCATATGGGATTGATTGATTGTTAACCAAAAAATTGTTTTCTATTTCTGAACTGATACATTGTATTATAAAGAAAGTAAATATTTTGTACATTTGAGTATGAAAAGTCTGGCTTGGTTAAAGGACTAAATCTTTGGCTTTGAAGAATAATTATTCACACGAGTACTTCCCATTTAATTTTCTAGAAACTCATTTTTAAATTATAAATTCATATTTTAGAAATCATTAACACAAGTCTTTTTAAAAAATTTGCTAAAAATTACTAGGATAATTTTATACAATATAATAAAATATATAATTATTTTTTTAATCTTAACTAATGTTTTAAAAATTTACTAAATAAATTGTTTTTTTAATAGAAAAATTATTAATAGTATATTTCTCTGTTGAAAAATCTACTTAACATTTCTGAAAAATTGTCTAGAAATTCACAAAAATAAAAAGGCTGATGTAGAATATTTTTTTCATTTGATTTCTTATTTGAGAAATTGAATGAAGAAAAATCTTATTTTCAGAAAGACGGGTGGGAATCCTCTAAGCTACCAATAGACAAAAATATAAGAACTGTTGTTGAACATTATAGTTTGGGTTATAAAAAAAGGGTTATAGAACTGTTGAGAATTATGACTAGGGATAAGAAAAGGAAACAAATAATTTGATTAAATTTAAAAAGATCCATGCTATTAATGCACAAATGGCCTAAAGAAAGAAATATGCCTTGGCTACGTGCTGATTGCTGAAAAAAATATTTGCAGACTCAGGATTATTGAACAATAATTCATAAGAATCTAACTGTGATTCTCCATGTGAACATCTTCATTCAACTTGTTATGGGATTAGTTGGATTCATTATTGAAGAGACAAATGTAGCCTCATTATCTAACTACTTTTCTGCATTATTATTTTGTCTTGTCTGTCTCTATTGTAATTTGTAAATTGGATTTTTTTTCCCTTTACACAGGACGAGCTGCTATGGGGTGCAGCGTGGCTAAGGAGGGCCTCGGGGGACGAATCTTACCTCAGTTACATACAAAACAACGGGAAAACAATGGGTGCTGATGACAATATTAATGAATTTGGTTGGGACAACAAGCACGCTGGCCTAAATGTCCTTGTTTCTAAGGTGAGCAATGCTCTGCATAAACCTAACCTGCCACTTCTACAACGGTCATTGCCACTTGATAGATCCCATGTCATCGCACATGGCGGCCACGTGTTTACATGGCATCTATCATATGGTAATGAACTTAGCGGGAGCATAATCTTCCAAGGCTAACCCAACATTCTTATCAGAAGACCACTCTTGATTTGTGCTTTTAGTAAATCCAAAACAAAGTTAACGAATCATAACATGGCTTACTTCCAACACACTGACAAACGGATGCTTTTGTTTTCCCTTGTTTTAGTTTTCTCCTAGGCATTTTTTGAATAATTGGAAATCGGATATAAATTAGTGAAAGTTGTGAATTATACTTGCGTGTCTTGTTACTTACAAATTTAAGATTACAAGACATTGACAACATTACCAAGACTATTCAAACTTTTATGTTAACTTTGCAAAATTTCATAAGCTGGCAATGTTTATAACATTGATGTCATCGTTTGATGTCTTCTCTTGAGATAAGAGAGAATACATATTGATTGTTCCTATTTTTATACTCTTTAGTTTCAAACAAAAATTTCTGAACATATTAACTCAAATGGTTCATTTTTGAAAAAAAGAAATACTCAAATAGTTCAAATTTTCTCATTGTTTTAGGCTTTTGTGGTCAGATAGATCAGATTGAGTATGCATTATTTGTTCTTACATTCGTTTTAATTTCACTTGAACATATTAATGCAGGAAGTTTTACAAGGCAGCATGTACACTCTCCAATCCTACAAGGCTTCAGCCGACAGCTTCATGTGCACACTCATTCCCGAATCTGACTCGTCCCACATCCAATACACCCCCGGTGGCCTCATCTTTAAGCCGGGTGGCAGCAACTTACAACATTCCACCACTATAGCATTCCTCCTCCTCGTCTATGCCAACTACCTCGAAACGTCCTCGCAATCCTTCAGCTGTGGCAGTATAAGCGTAGGCCCAGCTTCTCTTCGACGAATTGCCAAGCGCCAAGTGGACTACATCTTAGGTGAAAACCCCAATGGCATGTCTTATATGGTCGGATACAGCAATGTGTTCCCGCAAAGAATCCACCATCGCGGCTCATCATTACCGTCTATTAAGGATCACCCACAGTTCATCGCGTGCAAAGAGGGGTCCATTTATTTCAACTCATCGAGTCCCAACCCAAACCTTTTGGTCGGGGCGCTCGTAGGCGGACCTGGGGAGAATGACGAGTACGAAGATGATAGGGCGGATTTCAGGAAATCCGAGCCCACCACCTATATCAATGCACCATTTGTCGGTGTCCTTGCTTATTTTGTGGCAAACCCAAATGCTAGCTAGAAACTTAGGACTTTTCAAATTATTATCCAAAAACATTTCTATAAATCACGTATAAGCGTAAAATGGTCTCTCGTCTTGTGCTAATAAAGCGAGAAGGAAGAGGCCTAAGCTTAGGATTCGATTAGCTTAAATTGGAATTCATTCACAATGGCTTATTGTGAACTTTCATGTACTAGTGTAACTGATGATATTACTTTTTCTTATATGAATGAAATGAAATGCCTAAAAGTATAGCCAAATAGTGCTATATACTTGTGGCTTATGGGCTTTGTTATTATTGATCTCACTTTAGCTGCACCTTGGGCATGTATATCCTATCGAAGCTTATGAGGTCCCGGTTTTTTTTGGGTAAGTACGAGTTCGGGGATTAATTTATGTAAACTAGGGTTGTATGTTTTGATTCCTGAAGAATCATCAGGTGTAATTACAGAAATGAAATATTTCACAAAAATATATAATTGCAGAAATGAATCTAGACGAGGTTGGACTCGTGCCGAACCTTAGTCCAACTAATAGCAAACTTGTCAATCCCCAAATACGATTGATTATCAAGCCTATGCACTTGTGCCAATTCATAAATGAAATTGATCCTTTTTTTTTGGTAATTTTATCCGATGTGCAAGTGATCTTTTTACGTTTGTAAGGAAATCCGTTGCAGTCTAGTTGGTTAGGATATTCGGCTCTCACCCGAGGGACCATCACGGCAACAGAAAACTTCTTTTTAATTTGTTCTTTCCAAACAATTTTACTTTGTGATAATTTTTGTTTAAAATTGGTGTTTTTTAAATTTGTTTATATTTTTATGGTTTATCAGTTCAGGCTGTAATGCGAACCTCATCTCAAAAGGTTCATGGCTTCGTGTATGATTGATACATATAAGAGCTCTCTCACCGGTTCTTCTCTTTTAATTTCTAATTTAGATTTTCTAAAACCACATTACTGTTATTACCCATCAATATTTTAGAAATTGTGCACACCAAACATTCTAATACAATTTCTAAAATCATTGGAATATAATAAAAATTTTAAAAATATGTCTCCCTCTAATTTTAACTACTCTCTCGCTCACAATATTATTGTCCATATTTCTATTTTCTTACGTCTCACCCAAACAAAACCCCTCCCAAAATAAATGCCACAAAAAATTATAAATTTTCTAAGTTACCTGTATTTAATAAGTTTTACATTCTATGATTTTCACACATCAAAATCAGTTAGGAGTAAATTTGTAAAAGTCATATGAATTTAATGCACCTGAGCTTGTTTATTGATGTTTGTTATAAAAAGTTGGGTTTCAATAATAATCTATAATTTGGGAGGGAGGTAGTAGTATTTTATAGATTAATAGGTTTCCTTAATCAAATTGGTCTTTTGTTATATTATATGATTGTTTTAGATTTATAGTTTCTGTTCATTTGAATATCAATTTGAGGTATCTAGATGGAAAAACTACTTTATTGATTTAGTTTCTACCCATTGGTCTTTAGATTTTCACCTTATAACAAGTTCAAAGACTAGTCTTTTTGATATAGAAGAAGGTGGTGGTTTAGCATTTTTGTTGTAAATTGGAGATATGCTTAAAAATACCCCAAATGGTTATAATTGAGGAAAAAATATTGACATGAATCATATAACAACCTCAATTATTTTTTTTGTTTTCTCTCGAAAGGCCTATTTGTGCTTTGTTGGGGATTCCAGTATATTAGACAGTGACTTGGATAATCCTAGTTGTTAGCAAACAATTGATTGCAGAAATAGATGGTCCAGTACACAAAATTATTGCATTACAGAATCTACGAGAAAATTTCACAAAAATATTACCGGTAACTTCTGGTGATTTTGAGGGATTTGAGAGATGGTTCGCTCGAAGATCTCATTACTAGCATTTCTTATCCGACCCTAGATCGGAAGAATGATGAAGGATTATACTTTGCCCCTATAACTTTTAGCCCCGTTTGTCTTGCTATCTTGTTTCACTCTAGTTATTTTTACTTGCGACGTTATATCTTTTCAATGGGAAGATATGCGCATGGTTCACAATTTTGCTATACTTTCATCTTTGATACCAAATATCAATTATTGTAAACAAATTGTGACAGATATGGAACAAGATATCGATTTGAGAGTTCTGTGATTAGGAAGATAGTTTAAGATACGGCCTTATGGCACAGTGGAACTTTCGGTTGCAAATAGTCGAGTAGATTTTATCGTATTTGTATTTTTTTTCTTTTTTCTTTTGTGGCAGTCCTAGATGACGTGGACTAATGTGGCCAAAAGCCATTGGTCCTTGAGAATAATAATGTAATCTATAGTGAATGATTGCCAAAATATCTTTGTTAATAATAAGTTTACTGTGTCTGCATGACGCCCGTACTAGTAAAATCAAGACAAGTGTCCAATTAATCAATAAAATTTAATTTAGCCATTGAAATATAAAAAAAGAAAAAAAAAATCATTGCCCTCTGTCCACTCTCATTTCTGTTCTCGGTATGAAAAAACTCTAGTTTGAGAGGAGATTTGACAAACGGAGCTAGCAGAACGGGAATGAGTCGACGGTGGGAGAGAACCGGCACAGGAGAGAGAACATTAACGGGAAGAGAAAATCCGGCGGAGAAGAGGACAGCGTTGGCCGAGGAAGAGTTGATCTGGCGAAAAAGATTAGTCTTTTGGGGAAGAACGGAGAGACAATGAAGACAGAATTGGAGACAGAGAGAAAAATACAGTAAGAGAAATAAGAGAAAAAAGCGCAGGAGGATAGGAAAGAATGAAAATTTAATTAATTTATTTATTTTTAAAATAATTAATTTC
>MKEJ01047966.1:0-10117 GCA_001753735.1 Embelia ribes | reverse complement strand
TGAAATAAAAACAATAGTAATAAAGCTGCAGCAGAAATCAAATGCATAAATTTGAACTGTAGCGCCCCGAATCGCGTAAAACCCGGGGATGCGAGTTGTTTTCCCTTTTTAAAGAAAAAGAAAAAAAAAATAGGTTTTTAAAGGAAAAAATTAAAAAAGAAAATAACACTATTTTGTCAAACTGTCCAACTCATTCAACAACATAATACATCTTAGAGTGCACAAATTAAATATATGTATAGCCTGCATAGAGTTCTATATCAACGCAAAAAGTAAATGCCATAGTTTACAGAATAACAACAAGCTGTTTGCTTGATCAACACCATAATAGTATATTACAAATTTTTCTTACTTAATACAATGCTAACCATTTAAGGCAACAATAAGAAATAATACAAAATGAGTCTACAACTTCTGTAACACTATGCCTCGAAATAATATACATCATGAATGATAATACTACAACACAAAATGGTTACACATTGATAGCTCAAAAAATATATACACATAATCATCTAAACAACCTCACTGAGGTCCGTCACCCGCTTTCTCACCTACAACGCAATTATGATACAAAATAGAAAAGAAAATATACAAGTTAACCTACTAAATAACATAATATACATGATGCTATGCGGTGCCAATATGTATAAAATGCAACATATAAGAGTGTATGCAATGCAATATCTATGCAACGCAAACTCGATACCGTCCAATACCAACACCAACCCAACACTACATATAAAAAGGTAGGAACTAGTGTTTAACACGTCTATAATCTGCCCTCCTTGCGATTATAGTAAAAATATATCTCTGATCAAGTTTCCCGACTTTCACAGTAAGACATTAAGCCTTCACTTTGCTTTCAACACTAAAAGGCGACACTTTTCCCAAAAAAAATAGAAAATGACTCAATTTCCCATTGAATTCAACTCGACATATTTTTCTTAGACAACACATGAAAATTTTCGTTTTTAAATTAACAACACATTTGATTCAAAACACTTGAATTTCATCGCTCCAACACATTTTTCAATACTAAATCTTTCCAACACATTCAACGCTTTCAATACTTTCCATTTAAAAATTTCATTTCAAATTCTCAACACCTTTGAATTCACTGTCAAATCCTCATTTATATTAATTTCTGTCAAATTCTCATTTTATCAAAACAATGCTTTTCATATGTCATGAAAAAATATGCAACACCAATGCATAAATGAATGATGCATAATTTCATGAATTTTGTTATCAATACCTACACATCCTTTATTCAACACCATTAATTTCAATAACAAGAAATTAATATCTATAACTATCAATACATAAATTGCACGTACAAATATGCTCATAAACTCACGTATATATTGCTATTTCATAGTCTACTCGTACCTATAGACATGCCATAATTCACCCGAAAGCTATACATAAAAAAATCTCAAATTCTTCATTCTTTATCCCTTGATTTAATCTGCAACGGAAGTCGAATTGAAGCAAACCTAGAGGAGAAAATGCTTTACTTAACACAAGGATAAAGAATAATACATTTAATTTCACGTATGAACTTGGCATGAAAATCGAGAAATAGTAAACGAACGAGACAAAAATCTAGACTTACGTCAAAACGTCACTATGCTTTAAGGATGAAGAATTTGCACTTAGAATTCGTGTCCGCCCTTAGGAAAGAGATAAAATCAAGCTTTGAAATCCCAAAAATATTTTCTCCATTTTCTCTCTTTCTCTCCCTATAAGATTTTTCTTAACAAAATATAAACCAAAAAGTGATATTCTATGCCACTTATGTTAGTCACACTCCCAATTGGATGGATAGATCGGTTCCAACTTTTGGATCGATCCAACAACTAGTTAGATCGATCGGACCTAAAGGAATTAGACTCTTACCCAAGCCTACATTTTTCATCGATAATTTCCAAAAACACTTGGAATCATTAATAGATACTAATAAAAGCGTTTTGTAGTGTCCGAACGCCGTTTAAGTGCCTAAAACACAATCTACGTGACGTTACGAAACTATCGGCAAACTTCGATACAACGCCACATCCAGTCTACTTTGCACCATGAAACCATACTCTCACGTCCCTTACAACACATCACGATATAATTTTATGTCTCTACAACACATGGCATGTTATACTAGTACTATAATGCACATGCTGATACTCGTTAAAAATGCAAGGTCTCGTAAAACCCCATATAAACACAACAATGTCAATACTTCAACACTTAGGTCACATTGTTATGCTAATGCAACACGTCAATGATAAATAAATAATAATATTATTTATTTAAATAAAAATTTTTGGGAATTTTAGGGACGTTAAATCCTCCCCATGTTAGGGAATTTTATCCTCGAATTAGTATGCACAAGCAAATAAGAATAAGACCATTTCAAAATATTGTGAAGCAATATGAAGCTAAAAATGCATTAAAAATGTATAGAAAACTACATTTTCTATGTCTAATCAGGAATAAAGGATGAAACAAGTCCACAAGAACTGCTTGGAACCGTGAAACCTTCAGGATAATGAGCCTGCATATGTCCCCGAACACCACACCGTCTACATACTGCAAAAGGACATAAAGTCTGCATATACCTCTCCTTGTCACAGAAACGACATATGAGAGGACGAGTATAGTCTCGTGCAAGATGACCTTACTGGCTACATGTAAAGCATCCTGACTCTTGAACTGTCGAGCAAGAAGAAGAAGATCGGGCATACTGAGGATGCCCACCATGAGAAGGAGAAGAAAATGCATCGTGGTATATTTTCATATTATCACCACCACCAATGCTTGAACTAGCACCGCTACCAACACTGCCGCCACCTTTGCCACCACCACGCTACCCATAACAATCCCCAGATCCTGAATAGAACGAGAACCGGAAGGTTTGCTCGAAGACCGATGAGGACGAGCATCAAGAATATGTTTTCTCTCGAGTAATCTTGCCTTCACCCTTATCATTGTGCTCACACAATCCTCATAAGTCTTGTGGAGCCCCGAAACCACAATACTCTTGATAGCATGATGAAGACTATCTTTGAACTTACTTACATATAGCTCCTACGTAGAGACGAGCTCCGGTACGTAACTAGAAATGCTGGTAAACAACCTCTAATACTGTTGCACTGTGAAAGCCTTCTAAACAAGACTTGCGAACTCCTTCAACTTTCTCTCCCGCAAAGTAGAGGAAATGAATTCCTTAAGAAGCGAGCTCAGAAAAGTCACCCAAATAATACTGCTACAGCCATAAATCTCCTCATAACCCTTCGCTCACTTTCCCGCTTCACTGCATAAAAAGAACAGTGTTATGGCCATCTGCAAATCATCATCTACTATGTGGAGTATGTTGAAGATGCATTCTACTACCATAAGCCAATACTCTGCCATAATTGCCTCATCTTCCCCTATTAATGTAGGTGGATTCATTTGCCTAAAATTCATTTGAGCTTTTAAGGCCCTCGTCTCGGCACTCGGTAAGTTCCTCGTCCTCGTATTTTGTGCCAAGTTATGCATCACGTCTTCCATAGCCTGCAGCAAATTAAAAGTGTTGGTTGAGCTCCCCTAACATCACCAACTCCCATTTGGGCTTGTGGCAGAACACGAGGTCGAGCATTAGGAACCTCTTTCTCATAGCCTCGCTATTTTCCTCTAAATTAGGAATATCATTGGCTTTCCGAATCTAAATTTCTAGAGCCCGAGTATGCCCAGCTTCCGCTTCCTCAACACCACGGCCTCCAACACTACTATCCCGAGTGCTAACCCTGTTGCCTCTACCATCACAACATCCCCCGCTTCTACCTCGTCTACGTCCCCGCACCATATCTCTCTTCACAACACCAACCGTAACATAAGAAAAGACATTAGTCTACTTCACAAGCAAATGTATTAGGCAAGGCAACACCTTCGCAATGAAATTCAACACCAATGCAAATGTAACTCAACGATAATAAGAATGCTACTCAACACTAATGCAAACGAAAATCAACACAACTACAAAATATTACTCATGCGACATGACAACATACACCACTAATACTAACAACGCAACCATCTACAAACAAACAACACATCTACACTCTCGGCCCCATCTACCCTCAAGCCATCAAAGTTTATCTAACCTAATTCAACTCTGATACCAACTTGTAGTGCCCCGAATCCAATAAAACCAGGGGATGCGAACTATTTTCCTTTTTTAAAGAAAAGGAAAAGAAAAATACAGGTTTTTAAAGAAAATAAAGTAAAAAAGAAAACAATGTTACTTAGCCAAACTTGCCAACTCATTCTACAACATAATATATCTTAGAGTGCATAAATTAAATATATGTATAACCTGCATACAATTCTATATCAATGCAAAAGTAAACGCCATAGTTTACAGAATAACAACTAATGGCTTGCTTGATCAATATCATAATAGTATTATTACAACCTGTTCTTGCCTAATACAATGCTAGCTACTTAAGGCAACAACAAGAAGTAAAATAAAAAGAGTTCACAACTTCCGCTACACTATGCCTCAAAATAATATACATCATGAATAATGAGGCTAAAATACAAAATCAAAAATATATACACATAATCATCTAACCAACCTCAACAAGGTCTGTCACCCACCTCTGCACCTGCAACGCAATAATGATACAAAATAGGAAGAAAATATACGAGTTAGCCTACTAAATAACATGATATACGTGATGCTATGTGGTGCCAATAGATGTAAAACACATTATATAAGAGTGTATGCAATGCAATTTCTATGCAACGCAAGCTTGACACCATCCGACACCAACACCAATACCAACCCAATACGATACATAAAAGGTGGGAACTAGTGTCTCAACACGTCTATAATCCGCCTTCTTGCGGGATACGATTATAGTAAAAATATATCCCTGTCAGGTTTCCTAACTTTCACGCCACTGAGGTCAGTCAAACACCCAGTTAGATTGATTCAAGCACTATTAGATCGATTAGTTCCAACTTTTGGAAAGATCCAACAGCTAGTTAGATCTATTGGACCTATGGGAATTGCACTCTTAGCCGAGCCCACATTTTTTGTCGATAACTTTTGAAAACACTTGTAATCTTCACTAGATACTTATAAAATTGTTTCGCAAGTTTCGGAATATCGTTTGAGGGCCTAAAACTCAATCTACTCGATGTTACGTAACAATCGGCAAACTCCAACACAATACCACATCTAATCCACTTCGCACCATGAAACCACACTCTTACGTCCCTTAAAACACATCAATACACCCTTTTATGTCTCTACAATATATGGCATGTTATACTAGTACAATAATTCCTAGGATGATACTCGTTAAAAATGCAAGGTCTCGCAAAACCCCATATCAACACAACAACAACAACACTTCAACACTTAGGTTATATTTTTATGCTAATGCAAATGCCAAACAAAAAAAATCTCAAAATTTCGGGATGTTACATGTATTAACCCATCCATATCACATCTCAGCATGTATAAAACTGTACATGTAATACATGAATTGTCAAAATCATAAAGCATACAACCTACTGAGATACATGTCCTCCCACTAGGAATGTCTGTCATTATAAAACTTTATAAGTAAAGACACTGCAAGTGGAAGGATCCCCACGGGACCGGATCATATTCAGATATCTACCGCACCTGTCAAGAAGTATCTTTGTCTCTCCTACGGTCTACCATCTAAAGTCGTGCCTAAGGGTAAACTAACCTCGAAAGCCTAACCCTATTTGCCACAACCAATCTTAGATATCTAGCTTCCAAGGCCTCCCACATACTACATCCTAACAAACCTTGACCTCTAGCTTCCAAGGACTACATACCATATTCGTCGTAACCCAAACCATTATGTTAATGTTTTATTTAGAATTATAAATTAATTCTTGTAGTTTTCTAACATATATCAACATGTATGGCATACCTATTCAAGATCCATAAGGCCTACAACATATCTCACAATATCACCACAATAGAACTTATTTCAAACGTCAAAACATCAATTTTAGTGAATTACTGAAAATTTGTGGAAGATTTCTTCCTATCAGATTAGGTATTGTTGGAAATCTCATTCAATTATCTTTCCAACGGTTCAAACGGAGCTCAATTCCGAGTGTTCTAGAGAAAGTTATGACCTTTTTCGTAAAAGGGTACAAATATATCCGTACAACTATGAAACAACTTAACTTCCTCTACATAATTTATACCAGAAAACACAAACTTTCATACAATTATTTTATTGGATTACGATTCAATTTCTGTAACGCGACTCATTAGAATTAGTAATTTTCTCCTGAGAATCCTTGGATCCGAGCCCTTGCACCACCACCTAAACACCTCGTGCTCACTCAATTCCTACACGAAACTTAACTACAATAACTCGTTATTAAAAACTATCAATTCACCAATTAACCAATTTCATGGGTTTTGGTGAGTCAAGGTTAAAGTGGGGATGAACACCCCGAAAAAGTTAGGGATTGATACTTACCTCAAAAAGATGAGTGCGAGAACGGGATTCCGAATATACGGTTAGTTCGTCTCTCATAGTACTCCTTCTCTCGGATCGTAGAGGTTTTGAATTAAGTTTCTTCTCTCCCTTCCTCTTCTTCTCTCACTTTGTTTAACGTAAAAAAATTATACTTGAGATAAAACGAAGAAGGAAAGGGAAAATAATTATTACAATTTTCTATTTTCCATTTTCTATTTATTACAATTTAGTCCCTATATATTATGGTTTATCGCAATTTATTCTCTTTTCCTATTTATAGGGCTTTACACATTGAGTAAGCACTCTACTTCTATATAAAGACATGATTACTCTTATAAAAGTTTGATGTGGGATAAATTGTTCATCTGTGTATAAGGATTATATATATAAAAGTTCCAAAAGGTGTTGAACTTATTATTTGATTGCATTATATTTCTCTCAATCAGGGGGAGAATAATATCATTTTACTGATTAACGGGAAATATTTCAGAATGTATTCATACGAAGATTTATCCAAACTATTAGTTGTGAAAACTTTATATACCAGCAACGAATGTGATGATAATTACAGAAATTGTTTGAGACAATATATTACATGATCTACTTAATGCCTAATGACATAAATATATTGGGACAAAACAAATAGGATTTTTCTAAAAGGTGAAAAAATTAAAGTAGAAACAAATGAAAAATATAAAAAAAAAAAAAGAAAAAAATTTGTTTGTGTTTTGTACAGAGCTCGAACGCAAGACTTAAATGTAGGTTGACATTATTATGAATCTTCTCTTTCACTATCAAAGATACGACTCGATAGGTATTAAGATTTTGAACAAAATATTATATGATTTTATTTGAATGGTAGTTCAATATGGGTAACACAATGGATCACTACTTAATGATCGATTTATCTTTGTGAACTATTTAGGGATCTTAGTAAAAGATACCGATGGATCTCTCAAACGACAATCACTCAGATAAATAAGGGGCAGATAACATCTAAATATTTGATGGATAATTTGGGTGGTTTCACATTAGGCATTGGCATGATTCATGCCATGAGAATGAGTATATATATGTATGATTTGTAATGGGGAAAAGCTCATAAAAAGTGCGCATAAAATAGAGAAAATGAGAGAAAAGATGAGAGGAAAGCTTTATTTTACATATTGCACCATTTTGTAATCATTCTCCTTATATATAAATAAAAGTATATATTGGTATTAGTCTCGTGGATTAGGCCCAAGTTAAACTTATTTTAATTTGAGGCTGAATCATGTAATTTTCAGTCTCTTATTTTACTTTCCTGTAAATTACTTTATTTATTTTCTATTATAATTTACAACAGTTTATCTTAGTCCATTAGTGAGTTACAGACATATTTGCTAGCAGAGACAATGGTCAGTTTTTTTAATCAGTGGTGAAAATATTCCTAGTACCAAATTAACTTGTTTTTGGTTTGTTGTATGGAAACTTGAAAAATAATAGCCTAACGGACACAAATTAATTCTTTAGACACTAGCAGCATTTTCAGTGCTTACTACACAATATTGTTTTCTATTAGGAATATCTTGAGTTTTGCCGCAGCTCCAAGGAGCGAGTACAATGGGATCTTGTCACCCTCAATAATATAACAGAATTTATCTCAACCTTGAATAACTAACTGTAGGGGTGAAAATGATTTTATAAATCTTTTTTTTTTTTTTTAACAAAGAGAAGAACTAAGTTTATTTGTTTCCAAATATTATTTTCAAAAAACTCCTAGACCAAAAAATTGAAGATTCACAGATTGAAATATTTTGTCGAATATGAATTTATATGAATAAGAATTATTATTTCTCTACTTTTATATTATTTAACACTGTCCATATGCTTAACATTATTTCCAAAAATTAACAGAAATGAGAAGAGGGAACAACAAGGTTGCACTAATAGCAAGTGGCGGAAGAAACAAATTAATCAACTGGCTTTAACAAAACCATATACAATTAGAAGCAGTTGATCATCATGTCTTGTCTTTTAACGCAATCCACATCATTCGATACTATCAAGAAATGTCTTCACACATATCAAGTCATCACCAAAAACTACTCACAAAAAAAATACAAAATTGGAAAAAAATATATTCAAAAAATAGCTCCATAAGAATCACCTTCACCAACTTTTCCTGTGATAGCCTTTCCGGGGCATCGATGCATCAGTCTCCGGTGAAGCGAACAAGTCATTTGAAGTTATCATCTTATCGCTAGCCCTTCTTGCGTATTCTTTCATCTTCTTCTTTCCTCTTTGTGAACTAGAACTCCCTTTGTCGATAGTAGGCACTAAGTACCACCCGATACATGCGCATAATATAGCAAATGATCTCCCAAAAACTTCCAAAAACACCAATACCAAAATCAAAATCGCGGGTAGATAAAAGGAAGGCTTCCATAAATCAATTTTGATCTCCTTTCTCGTTGAGGTTGATGACTCAACGTGGGGCTTCTCCGAAGCCTCTATGCTAACGTGGGGCTTCTCTGAAGCCTCTATGCTATCCAACACATCCTTATTTTCTCCCTTTTCGATATTTTTAATCTTGTTTTCTTGCTTTTTATCCCTCATTCGCACCACGATTGGCTTGATATGATCTGCATCTGAATACGTAAACCGAACCAAGGAGATGTCATCCGAGGGAATTTGAGTGTAAATCTTCTGTTTCTTGTCTTCGACCTCAGCCAAAAGAGTAGAGAATCTGTCTAGTCCTCGTTTGGCGAAGGGGTTTTTGTCGTCTCTGCTTCTTGATAAGCTGCTTTTTCTCGATTTCTTCGAAGATAACTTTCTTGGAGTTGAGCAACGGCTATTATCATCTTCGGTTCCTATTTGGTGACTGAAAGAACGACTCCCACACATAAAAGGGTTCACCATGATTTGAGATTAATAATAGTTTTTGATAAACTAAAAGTTTTATTTAGTGTGCGAGGGAAATTGATGAGGAATGAACTTATATACAAGGGCTTGTTTGGATGACCATTTTTATTCGGTAATTGTTAATGCTTAGGTAGAAAAAGTCAAAGCACAGGTTTGGAAAACCAAGTCCTAAATGGAAGATTCCATGACAAATTTGACTTCTTGGGGGCAGAAGGGGAAGTCTTGACTATTGCATCATCAATTGAAAATGTATTTTGGATCAAATTCATCATTAGGTTTCATTATTTAGAATTTGTGTAGTTTTCCAATTGAATGTATTATAGGATAATTTACACCACTTTTTTTTTTTGGAAAAGTCACAATTTTATTTCAGGAGTTCATTTATTAAAAATTATTTTACTTAATCACTCTCTTCATTTTCAACGCTCATTAATCTTCTCATTCTTATCTTATACATCTTATTTTTTCATCCTCAATCTTTTAAACATCCCATCTTTAAACTATTTTTATACCATATATACTCTTCATCATTTTCATCTTCAATCCTATTTCATCCATCTTCTTCTTAAGAAAACCTAGAAACCATTTTCTCTCCAATATACATGAAAATATTCGAACAACATTAAAAAATTCAAACGAAAATATTCAATAAACTGACAATATATAAATGATAATTTTTTTTTTTTAAAAATTGT
>MKEJ01047945.1:0-11401 GCA_001753735.1 Embelia ribes | reverse complement strand
GAGATATTAGTAGAAGTGTAAATTGTTGTAATCCTACTATTCTTTTGTATAGTAGAAGAACCTCCACATTGGAGGATTTTAAACTCTTGTGTTCCTATTATCATCTTAGTTGTCATTTGCCCATCTTAACTGTACGAAGAGGGAAATGCCATCTTTCCCAACAAGATATGCGTGTTAGAAAATTAGATGTACAAGTTGTCTCAGTATGGAACGAGTGGCGTAGAAAATTTCACTTTAGCAATTTGATGTGATATCTTAATTTTGGTTTCATTTAGTTAAAATCAAATTATCGGGATGGAGGCTTGGATGATGATGTGTTTGGCACAACCTTAGTATATGTTAAAGCGTATGTATAAATGATTTATTTTTGCTTCGGTTGCCTTGTCATAGTTTGAAACATAGAATTAGCACTGTTCTTATCAATATGCACGGAGTCGTGATTTATTAATATTTAATTGAGTCCGGAGACATTGGTTGTCAAAACAGTGTAAGTCTCTTGTATATTCACATTTCACATCGTGTCTTACCGGTTGTTATGGTGTATAAGAAGCTCCTTTTAAGTTTATGCCAATATAGAGCTCACATAGGTTATACAACAAGTGAAATGTATTCTAGGCTCAAAGCGAGATTATCTATTCCTCAATTTTCTGTGTTATGGAAGACATGACCCTGAAAAAGCTTTGAAAGGAGTCTAGTACCAACTTAAGCTAGTTTACTTTTATTATGTTGTGCTGGGTATGAATTCTAATCCCTTGAGTTCTCGGGGATGCTAAGATTGCTGATGAGAAGTAGCTGAAAATGTTAAATCTCTCATTAGATGGGTAGTAGTTTGAACTGGCTATCCATCTCATGTATTTTTGTTCGTAATCGGAAGAAATTATTCTGTCTTGTTACACCTTTCTGTCTATTGAAGGTGTTACTACGCTCCAATTAAGAAACAGTTGTTTTGACAATAACACTGACTTTTGATTTTTTATGTTGTAGACGGTGCCAGTCAATCCAAAGCCATTTTTGAACAATTTGACAGGAAAGAAGGTTGTTGTGAAGCTGAAGTGGGGGATGGAATATAAAGGTGTTTGACTCGGTTATTGCAAATATCTTAGGCACACACACGCATGCTCATTCTCGACTTATACCTGTCTTTCTGATTTCTTTTTTCCTTAATTATGTTGCATTGATTTGACTGTGCATATGACTGGTTTAGTTCTTCTTCAGGGTTTCTAGTCTCTGTGGATTCTTACATGAACTTGCAGGTACAACTCGTAAAACTTTACTTCCTTGTTGTATACCCAGCCATGCAATAATTAATTCATGCATTTGATAGGCTTTCCAGTCCCATTTTCTTTTCATTCACATTTATTAAAAGTTGTTTTTTAGCACTTCTGTAGTATCTCATGTTAAAAGGCTGGCACCGTTTTGTACATACTTAAATTGTCTTCACTATGGTCGCTTCACTTCACGACTGAAACTGCATTTTACTTTCTTTTTGCTCATGTCCGATATCATGATAGTGTTTGAAGTAGGAATTGGTTGTGTTGACATTTATAGAAAAATATATGCTTATATTGCCTTTATTGCATAGCTGATGTTTTTGGCATTCCAATAACAATCGCCTCTTTCGCAGCTGGCAAACAGCGAGGAATATATTGAGGGACAATTCACTGGAAATCTTGGAGAGATTCTTATCAGGTATACTTGTTGAAAAGCTACATTCTCCTCTAGAAAGCATGTAGTCTAGGCTAGACATGATATTACGATGCACATTTAGTTTATGTTGAGGCTTCTTTGTTATTATTTCTTTGAAGAAATTAGACATGAAAATTTTCTATGATGTTATTTCATTTTATTTCCCGAAATAGATATAGCTCAAGAAATACACATTTATAGTTTCGGGTAAAAGCTTATATATGAATCCATGTTTCTGTTGCTTAGTTTTTGTTTGCACTTCACATTGAACCCACAGTTATTCAACCTTGGTCTGAAATAGTATTTTGTATATAAGCTCTTATGTGTGGATGCATAATTACATGTTAATAGTCTATTTGCAAATTTTGGAGAATATCAAACTTACTTATTTGCTCCATTTCTAACTTACAACAGATGTAACAACGTGCTCTATCTTCGTGGTGTACCCGAGGACGAAGAAATCGAAGAAGCTGATCAAGACTGAGGGGGTTTCCAATTTCTGTGGTAGCTTTTATCATGGTGACCCAAATAGGATTCTGATTTCTGTTTTTTCAATCGGATATGACTTACCCTTTGTGGTTATTGCACAGTTGTATTTGTATATTTAAGACGAGCTAAAAACCAATTTGGTGCTGTTTCCAGAATCTTAGCGTGGTACGAAATGGATGAATCAACGTTGTTTTCTTTTGTACATGGATTGAAGTCGGCTACATATGGACCGAAATAGGATCATATCAAGTTTTTGAAGTAAATTTTCAATCCTATCAAAGGCTACGTGCACAATTGAGTAGGAACCTGGGGCAAGTTGTCTCGGATAGCAAGTGGTTTAGGAAAATTTGCGTTTGTTCCTGGTTCCATGTATAATAGATTCAAAATTTTTGGAATAGAGACTTGGTGGTGGTTGTGTCAACACCAGATGATCATAATTTTAATTTTGTTTTCTACTCATTCAAAATGTGCTCGTTTATGGCTCGGTGGCCTTTTACCATCCTCTTGCATACACATAAACTAGCTATCTACGAATATGTTTTATAGCGGGAGCCAAAATCCAGAACATGGAAATTTAATCTAACAATTAAAAAAAATTGTGGATAATTTTTTATTTGCAAAACATGGAGTATTACAAAACATAATCTAAATTTTAATTTCTATATTCTAATTTTTTACAAAACATGGAGTATTAGATGCTTCTTAGCTGAAGATTTTCTTTCATTTAATGAAATTAAAATTCATTTTAAGATTTTGTGAAAAAAACAAAGTTACATTATATGAAAATTTAGATTTACAAACTAAGCCGAGCAAGTCTAGAGTTGTTTAGGCTTGGTTCGTTTGTTTAGTAGGGTTGCTCAAGTTCAACTCGGGCTCTTTAAGGTTCAGCTCGGACTCGGCTCACTTCATATTTGTAAAACTTGACTTAATCTGAAATTAGCTTGTCTATCTAAAAAAATTGAGCATGAGTTTGTATAACTGGTTCTTTGGTAGCTCATTGGGCTAGACTTGTTTCAATTGTCGTAAATTGTTGAATTGGGTTACTAATTTTTTATTTTTTTATTTTTAATAATCGAAATACTAAAATATTTTAAAAAACCAATATTAGCGTAAATCTATACTAATGTTACTCCCTAATAACAACTTCATCAATGCATACATAAGTCTAAATTATAAGTATTTAAGCATGTAAGTTTATATTTTAATTTTAAAATTATATATATATATATGTATTTTTTTTATTTATTATTATTTTAAAATTATCCTTACGTCATCGTTATTGTACAATATTCAGAGAGACCGGAGTATTGACGTAGGGATCGTGTCGACTCCTCAAACTCGCCGTTGATCTCTCTCTCTCTCTCTCTCTATATATATATATATATATATATTCTTTGACTCGTAATTCAGATCCAAATCAAGTTCCACCTAGTCTGCAATCGCAGGTTCAGCTATCACATTCGGGTACAACTTCTTTGTTTTCTCTCAATTTGCATTGTTGAATTTCCATCAAATTTTGCAATGGTTTGAGTTTGAACTTGGTAGTAAATTTAGAGATTGTGCAAGAGTGGCAGAGAATAGAAATTCCCAGGCTTTCTCATTTAATTTCTAAATTTGACTTTATATAAAACCAATTATCGTATAGAATAGAAATTCCTGGACTTTCTCAACAAACTTTATATACTAGTATTAAAAAATTGAAAAGTAATATTTAAAAAAAAAAAAACTCGAATTTGTTGGTGTGTTTTTTTATTTTGGCGGAAAAAATTTACTTTTGATAGAGAAAGTGCGGATAGTGATTTTCTAATTGGATATAGTCATTGTTTCATTTCTGGAGAGTTTTTTTGGAAATAGAAAGATCGATAGGACAATTTCTGGCCAACTTTCTATTTACTTTCACAAATGAGAAAGGAAAAGTGTCTTTAGACAAGCTGATGCGAATACTCTTTTTAATTTGAGTTTTTTTTATTTGGTTTTGTTAGCAAAACCCAAAAGCGGACTCAGAGTATATTTGTTTAAAATTTACGGGAAATAAAGAAATATTTTGCATTGAAATTTTAACTCTAAAATTACAAACAAAAAATTTTACACTACAAATTTTGACCGTAAATCAAAATTTCTTTGTTGTTTGAGAGCATAATCACTTCTGCAGTTTCTTATTTTGAGTTAAGAAGCGTATACAGTACTTAAATTAGAAGCAAGAAATGTGAGCTTAAGAGTACTGGTAAACATAACTTTAAGAATGCAAGGGAAGTAGTATTTAAGTGCCCTCAAAAGATTGAATTTTTTTTGCACAATCCAAAAGAAAATGTAAGTTTTCTTGATGGACGTAGTCATTTCCATAGTTGCCCGTTTTGATGTAAGACAGGTAGGGTATGAAAACAAGAAGCGGAAAATGCTAGAATGAAGGTATTGAGAAAATAACATTAAAAGTATTGGTGAAAGAAGTGTTTAATCACCAGAAAAGTTTTTTCTTTACACACAATCAATTTAGTTACCCATTTTGTCCAAAAAAGTAAATATGATCAAGAATCTAGAAACAGGAAAGCTGACCTTATAAATACAGGATATAGGAAGTGCCAATGGTAAAAATTGTCGAATAGTTTATATTAGCCTGCTTCAGTATCAGTAATTTAAGTACTCTTAAGATTAGTTTCTTTTTGTGCATAATCAATTGCATAGTTGCATTTGATTTCAGGAATTAGATCAGGTACAAAAAAGAGAAGCATGAAATGTGGTATAGAAGGTATAGAACAAAGATGAAGCTACAGTATTATTCCTAGTTAAATCAAATATGTGTATAATCCAATTTCAAAATTAGTAAGTAATAATAAATAACTAAAAAGACATGTAATTGCGAAGATGTGAATCTTTTTGAAGTTTAAAGAAGTATAGTAATAATGATAGTAGAGCCTAAAAACCAATTTTTTTTTTTCATTTTGCAAGCTTCCTAGTAGTTAGTAGCCTACCGGAAGTGGAAAATGGGGCAAACGAGATAAGCAGGTGTTTCCAAAGCAAGTACTTTTGGTGTTGGAAAGGACAGTCATTTCTTGATGATACTTGTAAAAGATTTGAAATAAATGTCCTTTCATAATGCAAATAGGATGATTGAAATTGCTCACTGATGTTATTTTTTCACAGGTACCATCCTGTTAACGAATTTGAATTCTTTTATGAGAGTATTGGAATCAACTATGCTGATTTAAATAGGTTTTTGCATCCACAGAAGTTCTTTATAAGCGAGGATTCGAGGGGTTTCAATGTAGCTTGTGCTTTATCAGGATTTGGTTTCCCTTGGAATTCGCTGGGGAAGTTGTATAAGGAGGAGATTACAATTTTCAGTAGAGATCCGGATGAACTAAGTAGAGCGCTTCATGGGTTTAAGGATTATGGTTTCAGTAGCGAGACAATAATCGCAATTTGTTTGGTTTTCCCTTTCGTTATAGGTGGGGATCCTAAGTTGGCTGGTGAAATTGATGGCCTGTTTGCTGATCTACGAATATTGTTCATTGATTTTGAATTGACCAATTGGGTCGAAGGTAATGTTCAGGCTTGGGTTGAGGTTTGTAGGAAAGTACGGGTTTTTTATGATTTGGGTTTCCAAAAGGAGAAAATGGGGGAATTATTGGGCAAAAGTAAACACATTTTTCTCGAGTACCAAGAAGATGTATTGGTATACAATTCCAAATTCTTTTCAAGATTGGGTGTTGATATAAATAATATAAATCGCTTGCTTCTAGAAAGATCCGGGATATTTGACATTGATTTGGAGGGTCCCGTAATTTCAGTTCCCGAGATTCTTAATCACTTTGAACTGGACCAAATGGAACTAGAAGCCATTGCTCAAAAATATCCTTATGTTTTGGGTAGAAACAAGATGGGTAACTTGCCTGAGGTAATGAGAGCTATAAATCTACACGAGTGGTTCTTTGATCAGATGAGAAATGGAAATCATTTTCAGTTGGGTAACTACGTCGTTGACTCAAAGAGTGAAGATAATAATAATGACTATACTAATTTCTTAGTTAGAATTCAGTCTTCAAGAACCCCCGTCCATACACTCAGTAAATTGACTTTTCTGCACGAAATTGGTTTCGGAGAGAATAATTTGACCATTGCTATTTTAAAGAACTTACACGGGACTAGTAAGGAGTTACGGGAGCGATTTGATTGCCTTCTTCATGCTGGTATTCCCTATTCGAAACTCTGTAGAATGGTTTGGTTTTCACCAAAGATCTTAAACCAAAACCGGGATACTCTTGAAAAGAAAATGAAGTTTCTTCTTGAGAACACTGATTTCTCATTGGATTGCCTTGATGTTTTCCCTGCGTTTCTGTGTTTCGACTTGGAGAAAAGAATTAAGCCTAGGTACAGATTCCAGTTGTGGCTTATGGAGAATGGTTTGTCTGCAAAAAGATATTCTCTTGCTAGCATGATCGCAACCAGCAAAAATAACTTTCTTGCTCGGATTTATGGAATTCATCCTGCTGCTCTCAAACACTGGTTTGAATGCTTTTCAAACTAGATTAACAATTGATATATTCAAGAGAAGTGACTGAAAATATCTATGTTGAACTACTTTGCACAAGATGAGAGAACCAAACATGCTTTCTTGGCTGAATAGCTACAAGTCAGAACGAGAAATTGACGGATCCTCCTGTGAAAATGGCCTGATTTCATTTGGGGTAAATTTTGGGAAAACAGACGACCTCAACATAGTCATACTCGTGGAGAAAGATAATAGGAAATGTGGGGCCGCATTGCTGGCTCGCCTAATATAAAATTTTGCTGAACCTTATATTGGATTAAAAGCTTTTGAAGATTGTTCCGTCTCAGTTGCTTTGTACTCTATTTCAGCCACCAGAGTCCAGCATCCAGATTTGCGCACAAAACAGTAAGATAATTTTCAGATTTTCTACTTTCACTTTTTATGGTGATATTTATAGGAGAATGATAGATATAAAACCCCGAACATAAAAGCAGGCTGTGGCATATAATGAGTTAGAAAGAACATGTACTGCACTGAATCAAATTCCAGAGAGACATTTACCCTAAGAAAAACAGTACATAATTACAGGGACTGGTGTTTTGCGGGAAGAGAGAGGGAGAGGGGGGGAGAGAGAGAAGGGCTGTTTGTTGGAGAAGCATTGTCAACACCACAAATTCACCTTCTTCAAAATTGGCTTATTAGGATTTTTCCTAATTCATTAAATCTCAATTTCAAATAAAAAATTTATAGAGTAAGAAAGGCAGATCGCCGGAAAAATGCTGCTCTGTGTCATCCCGGTGGAAACATCGATGATGAAGCTTGTGGTGCAGAAAGAGGTCCATGAGTAACACAACGGGGTTTATTGATGCTTTGTTGTGCCAAGTCACTTATACATTTGTGATTTATCAATATAATTTTTTGTTGAACTACCTTTCGTTATAGTTGCTTTCTCGTGAATAGTGTTCCGATCAATTTCCAAGGTCAGAGTTTTGTTGTGTTGCCAAGATTGAATGGTAGTCATCAAAAGCTGCAAAATTATTGTCCACCAAAATTGATGTTTTAAAGTCGTACTTTCTATTCAAACTCATTGGCTGCTTAAAGCACCTGCCTCACTTTTTATTTTTGATATCTGTGATCATATAAAGTATTTACTAGATTGTTTCTCCTTTGTTTCTCATGTAATAGAGTATTTCTCCTGATTAAAACCTCAACTGCTTCATTGTTAAAAGATATTCTCCTACATGCGCGACGATTTGAAGCTCTTCTTACTTTCTTCTTCTTTCTTTTTCTGTTTTATTTTTTGGGTACAAGAAGCTCTTCTTACTTTCAGGTCAGAGTTCAAAGGCCTATCAACTGCATCTCAAATCGGGATGATCTGAACAAAGGGAAACCTATTTAGATAGTTTAATACTTAGTGTTGCTTATATCTACTTGTCTATGTTAATTTAAATAATACTTGTTATTATTTTCGGATAACTGTCATTCTCCTCGCTTTTGCACTGTGTTCAGTTCATTTTAGTCGCACATGTTGTCTTGAATGTTGTGCTTTTATGGACCACTAGCATTTTATTCCCTCAACAATTGTACTGCTGTTCATTGTTTTTCACAGGTTTTAGGTCCTCCTTTGAAATGCTGAATGATGTGTTCTTTCTCCTTTGTCCTCTACTTGTCTGTTCAGCTATCTTTTTACATCACTTAGAACTTTGGTTTTTGCATCCGCAAGTGAAAGGGTTGTTGCATGTTTCGGAAAGAACTTGTTCACTTACCTTATACAACTGGTAAGCGTTATTGATCGGTGTCATTAGCAAATCTATGTAGTTAACTAGTTATATATGAGAGATCACTAGTGCTTAGGCTTGGTTTGACACGATGATTGGCTTGGTTTGACATGATGATTCTGTAATACAATTTAAAAACTTCTCCTATAACTTGGTTGGAAACATGGCAATTTGCGATTAGATATACACCAGTATTTCTTTTCCATATTTGTGTTTTGCTTGAAATTTTATTTATTTGTTTACAGCACATAACCTTCTATGATGTTACTCGAACTGGAAAACTCCTAAGCAAGCTATCTGAAGACTGGGATTTCACCAAAATGAAGCACCTATGACTAACCTTCTGAGGCACTTTGAAATGTATGTACTGCTGCTATCAGTGTAGCGTTTATGTTTTCCTCATCATTGAAATTAACATGCGAGTGTTTTTGCTTTACCTATTTCCCCTTTTCTGAGATTTAAGTGTTCTTTTTTATATTATCTGCTTTGTGCACGAAATACTAATTATAGTTCTTCCCAGCAGATTGAAAATCTGTCATAAATTTAATCAGTTGTTAAGAAAAGTTTCATAGTAGATAAGTTGTGTTGCTAACCTATGACAATTCCCAATGATGCTTGCAATTGATTAGTCAGTTTGATTTATTTCTGCAATATAGTCGTTTCATCAGATAAGTGAGCGATTAAAATACTACTCCCCGTCCACAAATAATAGGCCCGGTTTGACCTGCACATAGTTCTAGGTAAAAGTGAAAAAGTAAGATTTCAAAATTTGAATGAAGTACAAATTAGCAAATGTGCCCCTATTAAATTGTCTTACTTTAATCATTAATGATTATGAAGGGTAATAGCGACAATTTATTTAAATTTGTAATGATTGGACATTCCAAATTAGGCAAGGGGCATTTTTTTTGGATATCCAGAATGGGAATGTGAGACCATTATTTGTGGATAGAGGAAGTATTTGTCTATATAAGTCTGCGTAGAAAGTATTAGATGGCAGATGATATGATTAGTTGTGTGTAACTATGAAATCTAAATCATTGTAGGGGACATGCTGTCTTTCTTTTAATGAATACGATATTGTTTTAACTAATACGTTAATTTGTTTTGGGAATAAATGGTTATAATGAGAGGACTAGCTCACTTTTTCAATCAAGGGAAGCCCCGTGAAGTTGGTACCATATTTATGGCTTCATGCAGAGGTTTTGATCTAAGATCATCAACATGCGCCACAATCATGTATGCCAACTCGGAGTTCACCTCCTTGGTTAGAATAACACTTGTGTTTGAAGATTACCATCTGTCGTCAACACTTATGCTTGTGCTGTTGAATGACGGTTGAATTATTGGTTTCTTGACCTGATCTCAAATCATTAAGGTACGATTCCAGTCACTTACATAAACATTTCTCAAAAATCATTAAAAGCTGTAACATATATCACTCTGAATAAGATGTTCAATTCACCTTCAACTTTTAGTATAAGAATTGGTGCACTTTGAGTTCCACATTCCCACTGTCATTTCAGATGCAACTGTCAGCGGACCTCATTTTGAAGAGAACACCTCAGTTGGAGTTTGGTTCATGATAGTAAGGTGAAACATCCAGTTGTTTCGAAACTTTTTTATCTTTGTGGATTTCACCAACTTGCTTGACTTGTATACTATTCATCTCAACTCTAATGTATGTAAAGGAGCTGACAAGCATCTATATGAACGTTATGCTCTTTCTAAACATTAGCGGAGAACTTGTGTTCTCGGTTAGTCCAGTTATGAAAGTTTGCAATGAAGACGGAAATATATCTTCCAGCTCTCAGGTTTTATCGATCCATTTCTTATTATATCCATACCATACCCTTTACTGCCATTCAAATTCTTATGTGCATTTCAGTTTGTTTCATTTCCTTTATGTTCATGCACATAGATTGCAGCTTTTAGCAAGGAACAAGATCTCAAAATAAAAAATCTACACACTTTTTGGGTGTTTAAGCAAAACAGTTTCTGTAAAGCCAACATCTGAATTATGAAATGAGTACTTTATAACTGTTTTCAGAGCTCAAGAATAATCAATACCAAAAATAATATGGTCATGGTACGGAAGGTCCTCATTTTTCTTTTTTGTGCAAAAATTGAAATGAATGAAATTTTATTTATTTAATTATAAAATAAGTTTTCTCCCTTTGCCCCTCTTTTTGTATTTTGATTGAAAAATGAATTTCACCAATCAATAATAGTAATGTGAATAATTTTTTTTTTTTTTTTTTGGGGTGTTCGGTTGGTTAAGAAAAACTTGTTTCCTCCTAGTTGTTTTGCATGTGAAAACTCTACTTTTCCTAAACTTATATTAAAAACTTGCTTCGGAAAATTTCCTTTTAAGGGTAGGAAACTCCAAAAAAAAAAAAAAAGAAAGAAAATAAATTATTCTTCTTCACTTTTTTTACCACACTACTATTTAAGACGTTACTAAAAGTCTTTTATTAGAAAATGTTTATCAATCTTAGAAATTAAATCTACTTTTTATTTATAATTTACTAATTTTTTAAGTAGTCGTATGTTATTTATTTGATTATTTATAATATTTTTATTTCCATTTCATGTATCGATTTTCGTTTTTGTTTCTCTTTCATTTATAATATTTTTGTTTCCATTTCATGTATCGATTTTCATTTTTGTTTCTCTTTCTCATTCTCACCACTATTGATTTTGTTGTGAATATTAATTCTAGTTATTGTCCTAAATAATATTAACACTCAATTTGAATTCTATGCATTTACTATCAAGTATAACAGTAAATTATAATCAATATAAAACAACTGAACCGTAACTAAAAATTAGAAGACTTACTTGTCCTCCGAATGTACGCTTGGTGTTTAACTTTCTGGACAAAATGAATGTTGATTAATAGCGGCAGAGTCTATCGTTTGACGATATCTTTTTGAAACTAGATTCGCCCCTACACGCT